>JAJPUD010029557.1:0-13805 GCA_023553655.1 Myrmecobius fasciatus
GTGGGGCCCTTTCCTTCTTTTACGATTTCTTTGGGATATAAGCCCAATAGAAACACTGCTGGGTCAAAGGGTATGCATAGTTTGATAACTTTTTGAACATAGCTCCAAATTGCTCTCCAGAATGGTTGGATCCATTCACAGCTCCACCAACAATGCATCAATTTCCCAGTCTTCCCACATCCCCTCCAACATTCATCTTTATCTTTTCCTGTCATTTTAGCCAATCTGACAGGTGTGTAGTGGTACCTCAGAGTTGTCTTAATTTGCATTTCTCTGATCAATAGTGATTTGGAGCATCTTTTCATATGATTATAAATAGTTTTAATTTCATCATCTGAAAATTGTCTGTTCATATCCTTTGACCATTTATCAATTGGAGAATTGCTTGAATTCTTGTAAATGTGAGACAATTCTCTATATATCTTAGAGATGAGACCTTTATCAGAACCCTTAACTGTAAAGATGATTTCCCAATTTGATGCTTCCCTCCTAATCTTGTCTGCATTAGTTTTGTTTCTACAGAAACTTTTTAATTTAATATAATCAAAATTATCTATCTGGTGTTCAATTAAGAGTTCCAGATCTTCTTTGGACATAAATTTATTCCATCTCCACAGGTCTGAGAGGTAAACTATCCTATGTTCCTCTAATTTGGTTATAATATCACTCTTTATATCTAGATCATGAACCCATTTAGATCTTATCTTGGTGTGCGGTGTTAGGTGTGGGTCCAGCCTTAATTTCTTCCACACTAGTTTCCAATTTTCCCAGCAGTTTTTGCTGAAGAGTGAGTACTTATCCCAAAAGCTGGGGTCTTTGGGTTTATCAAACACTAAATTGCTAACGTTATTACCTAGCTTGTCCTGATATCCTATCCTATGCCCCTGATTGACTGCTGTATTTCTCAGCCAATACCAAATGCTTTTGATGACTGCTGCTTTATAATATAGTTTTAGATCTGGTACAGCAAGGCCACCTTCATCTGCCTTTTTTTTTTTAATTAATCCCCTTGAAATTATTGACCTTCTGTTCTTCCAAATGAACTTTGCTACTATTTTTTCTAGATCTGTAAAATAATTTATTGGGAGTTTGATTGGTATCGCGCTAAATAAGTAATTTAGTTTGGGTAGTATTGTCATTTTTATTATATTTGCTCGGCCTACCCATGAGCACTTAATGTTTTTCCAATTGACTAGGTCTGATTTTATTTGTGTGGAAAGTGTTTTGTAGTTTAGTTCGTATAGTTTCTGACATTTTCTTGGCAGATAGATTCCCAAATATTTTATGCTATCATCCGTTATTCTGAATGGAATTTCTTTTTCTATCTCTTGCTGCTGAACTTTGTTGGTAATATATAAAAATGCTGATGATTTATGTGGATTTATTTTGAATCCTGCAAGTTTACTAAAGTTGTGAATTGTTTCTAGTAGTCTTTTAGTTGAGTCTCTAGGGTTCTCTAAGTATACCATCATGTCATCTGCAAACAGTGATAATTTGGTTTCTTCATTACCTACTCTCCTTCGTTTTATCTCTTTTTCTTCTCTTATTGCCAAAGCTAACATTTCTAATATAATATTAAATAGTAATGGCGACAGTGGGCAGCCTTGTTTCACTCCTGATCTTATTGGGAATGGTTCTAGTTTGTCTCCATTACATATGATGCTTGCTGATGGTTTTAAGTAGATGCTACTAATCATTTTAAGGAAAAGCCCATTTATTCCTATACTCTCTAGTGTTTTTACTAGCAATGGGTGTTGGATTTTATCACATGCAAAGCTAGCATTTCTAATACAATATTGAATAGTAATGGTGATAGTGGGCAATCTTGTTTCAACCCGATCTTATTGGGAATGGTTCCAATTTATCACCATTACATATGATGCTAGCTGATGGTTTAAAATTTATTTTATATATAATTAAATTGAGATAATCATGTTTTTTATTTAGTTAGTTATTGATATAGTCAATTATGCTAATAGTTTTCCTAACCATCCCTGCATTCCTGGTATAAATCCTACTTGGTCATGGTGTATTATCCTGGGAGGATTTTCTGTAATCTCTTTGCTAATATTTTATTTAATATTTTTGCATCAATATTCAATAGGGAGATTGGTCTATAATTTTCTTTTTCTGTTTTTGTTTTACCTGGTTTAGGTATCAGTACCATGTCTGTATCATAAAAGGAATTTGGTATGAGTCCTTCATTCCCTATTTTTTCAAATAGTTTATATAATATTGGAGTTGATTGTTCTTTAAATGTTTGGTAGAATTCACATGTAAATCCATCTGGTCCTGGGGATTTTTTCTTAGGGATTTGATTAATGGGTCATTCTATTTTTTTTTTCTAAAATGGGAGTATTTAAGTAATTTATTTCCTCTTCATTTAATCTAGACAATCTATATTTTTGCCAGTAATCCTCCATTTCATTTAGGTTATTAAATTTGTTGGCAAAATGTTGGGTAAAGTAACTCCTAATTATTGATCTAATTTTCTCTTTATTGGTGGAAAATTCTCCCTTTTTATTTTTGTGACTAACAATTTGATTTTGTTCTTTCCTTTTTCTAATCAAATTACCTAGAGGTTTATCTATTTTTTTAATAAAACCAGCTTTTGGTTTTATTTATTAATTCAATAGTTTATTTACTTTTGATTTTATTAATCTCTCCTTTTATTTTTAGGATTTCAAGTTTAATATTTGATTGGAAGGTTTTAATTTGTTCTTTCTCTAGCTTTTTCAGTTGCAAGCCCTATTCATTGTTGTTCTCTTTTTCTATTTTATGCAAGTAGGCATCCAGAGATATAAAATTTCCCCTTATTACTGCTTTGGCTACATCCCACAAATTTTGTTATGTTGTCTCATTATTGTCATTCTATTGGACGAAATTAGTCATTGTGCCTGTAATTTGCTGTTTCACCCATTCATTCTTTAGGATGGGATTATTTAGTTTCCAATTGCTCTTTGGTCTATTTTCTCCTGGCCTTATATTGCATGTGAGTTTTATTGCATCATGACCTGAGAAAGGTGCATTTACTATTTCTGTCTTTTTTGCATGTGATTTTAAAGTTTTTATGCCATAACACATGGTCAATTTTTGTATAAGTTCCGTGAACTGATGAGAAAAAAAGTAAACTCCTTTCTGTCTCTATTTAATTTCCACCAAAGGTCTATCATACCTAACTAACTTTTCTAACATTTTCTAACATCCCTAACTTCTTTCTTATTTATTTTGTGGTTCAATTTATCTTGTTCTGAGAGAGCAAGGTTGAGATCCTCCACTATTATAGTTTTGCTGTCTTTTTCTTCTTGCATGTCTCCTAACTTTTCCTCTAGAAATTTTCATGCTATTCCACTTGGTACATATATGTTTAGTATTGATATCGCTTCATTATCTATGGTACCCTTTAGTAAGATATAGTTTCCTTCCTTGTCTCTTTTAATTAGATCTATCTTTGCTTTTACTTGATCTGATATCAGGATTGCTACCCCTGCTTTTTTTTTGTTTTTGTTTTTGTTCACCTGAAGCATAATATATTCTGCTCCAGCCCTTTACCTTCACTCTGTATTTATCATTATGCTTTAAATGTGTTTCTTGTAAATAACATATTGTTGAATTCTGACTCTAAATCCAGTCTGCTATCTGCTGCCACTTTATGGGAGAATTTATCCCATTCACATTCACAGTTAGAATAACTAATTCTGTATTTCCTGCCATCTTATTTACCCTAGGTTATGTTTTTTTTTTCTTTCCTCTCCCCCTTCCCTCCTCTCTAGGATTTTGCTTTTGTTAACCACCTCCCTGAAACAGTCCTTTGCCTTTAGAGCTCCTCACACTTTTTTATACCTTTCCCCTAATTTTTCTGTTTTCCCTTCTATTTGTCTTTCCCTTTCTTTTTCCCCTTTCCCTCCTATTTCCCTGTAAGGTGAGACAAGTCTCTTTGTGATACCAAATATGTCTGTTATTCTCTCTTAGAGCCAAATCTGATGAGAGTAAGATTCATGTAATGCTCATCCCCCCCTCTTCTTTCCCTCAATTATAATAGATTTTCTTTGCCTGTTTCTGTGATGTAATTTCCCTTATTTTACCTCCTTTTTCCTCTTCTTTCAGTATGATCCCTTTTCTACGTCTAATTTCTTTTTCATATTATCATAATAAAATCAAATTATACCCACATTATCTAAGTATACTCATAACAGAAATATAGTTCTCAAGAGTTTTTTTTTTCCTTTTTTATCTTGTTATATTTTTCTTGAGTTCTATGTTTGGAGATCAAATTTTTTTTGTTCAATTCTGGTCTTTTCATTAGAAATAGGTGAAATTCACCCATGTCATTGAATGTCTGTCTTCTATCCTGGGAGGTTTAAACAACTCTAAGACTTTCTTACTAGCCTGTGGTATGCTCAAAGAAGTCTTCTCTTATTGCCTCTGGATATGAGTGTTGCAGGATACAGGTCTTCTACATCATCTCTGGCTGTGCTGGGAGGCTACATTGATTTTAATTTGCTGGTTAAAGCCAGATAATTTTTTATTATTCTTTTTGATGCAGATGTGAATTAGAAGTAATTTATTATAGCTTCTCACCCAAGATTTTATTATTTAGTTTAGAAAAAAAACAAAAAAACTTCAAGGTTTTTCTATAATTGTTATATGGAAGTTTGGCAGCTTGCTTCTTATTTGAAATAAAAGACTTTGTGTGAAAATTTTAAATAAAATAGTTTCAAACATCCTATGGAAATATATACAGACTCATTTGCTATAATTAAATTTGATACATGTCAAGGATGAGTAATAGTTCATCATTATTGAAAACAATCCACCTATTCAATGAGTGGGGGAAGCCTTTGACAAAACACCATACAGAACTTATATTCAAATTCTAAAAAGTAGAACTAAGGGAGGGTTCTTTTTTTTTAATTTGAGGAAAACACACAGTTAGAATCAAGGTTATAATATTGTATGCAATGCAGAAATACTAGAACTCTTCCAGTACAAAGTGAGGTAAAGCAAGGATACTTTATAATCCTTGCCTTGACACTTTGTTATAGTTCTAAAAATGGTATTTATTAACAAAATAAGATAAAAAATCAAATATATAAGCTAAGATGAAGGGTCACAATATTGATCCAATTTGTAGGCAACAGTATATTTTATTTTGAAAACCTCAGAGAATCTATGAAGAAACTAATTAAGATGATTAACTACTATAGTAAGTTCAGATGATACAAAATAAATCCACAAAAATCATCAGCATTTCTCTTCAATGCCAATAAAAATGTAGAAAACAATAAAAACATCCATTAGAAGGAATCAAAATTGCATAGCCTACCAGGACGCACATAATTTATAGGGTGCCATTATACAGCATTATGGAGAGAAACAAAAAATTATTAAATATTTGGAGAGATACTCACTTCTCATAATTTGGTTATTCTGATATTATAGAAAGAAAATACTATCCAAAATGACTTGCAAGTTTGTTACCATACCAAACAAAATACAGAGTGGATATAGAGAGGGATATGAAATATATGGGTATAATGTTTAGAACCTTGAAACTACTACAATGTATTTGTCAAAATTATTTGATACTGATTAAAAATAGAAAAATAGATCAGTGGAATTAAGTGAATAGCAAAACATTGAAGCAATTGAAAGGAATAGTCAAATGCTTGATAAATCCAAGTACAAAAAATTCATTTTAGACAAAAATTCTGAGGAAAGTGAAGAGCAATTTGTCATAAATTAGGCTAAAACTAAAAATTTTCACCATATATCGTAATAAATTTATCATGGATATGTGAATTTCTATTTATCTCTTTAAGTATAAAGGATCATGTACCTTTAATAATTGTAGCTATGCAAAAAAAAAGACAACTTAAGTAAATAAGAAATATGAGATCACAAAAGCAGATAGTTTTGACTACATAAAATTAAAATATTTTGCATGAATAAAATTAATGAAGACAAAATTTGATGAGAAATGGGGAAATGGGTAATAGGTAAAATCTATGAGTTGGTTAAGCAAAAATGGATTTCAATTTAAAATTAAGCAAGAAAATGGTCTAAATCACAAATATCAAACTTTGCTAGTGGCAGAATTGATGGTGTGACAGAGTGCTGCTCCAATGTGATTAAAATGTGATGGAGAATATTGCCACATCGAAACAACAAATAAATAAATAAAAATACAATAGAATATAAATAACTTTAATATGTATTTTTTAAGTCAATATGCATCCTCTAGGGATCTTCATGTATAACATTTCTATTTGAATTAGACATTGCTGTTCTAAGCTATCAAAGTCTTTGACCTAATAATTCTACTCCTTTGTATACACCTAAATTAAATCAAAGACAAAAGAAATAAATGTGCAAAATATAACAACATATTCATAGCAGAGATCTTTTGAGTATCATTGAAACTAGAAACAAAATGTATTTTCATGGCTGGAGAATGAATAGAAAATAAACTGTATTCTCTGAATCTACAATATAATTATGCAATAATAATTCATTTGAATAATTCATTTTGTCTTTGGATCCCTAGTATGACTCAGTAAAAAGAGAATACTTCTGCTTGGAGGGGGACAAGAAACCTGAGTTCTAATCTCAGAATTATCATTTTTAGCTGTATGATTTTACATAAGTCCTATGTTTTCTAGAGTTCAGTTTTCTTACCTATAAAATGAGGATGTTCCTATGGAAATCAACTAATTTTAGCATATTGAAACATTTTATACACCTTTAAGGACTTAAAAAAGTTAATTACTGCTACAAAGGAGAGTAGGTTACTTTCTCATTTCTACTCTGTCCAGGACCATGCACATTATAATTTAAAATAATCCAGCATTCTACTGATACTCTTAGATGTAACATTATTAATTCATGTCAGCATGAACCTTCTAAAGAAAGGACTTAATGTCAGATTTAGAAACAAAGCTCATTAAAGCCTGGAGGAACAATTGTCTAAAGTCTCAGCATTAAAAGACTTTTGGAATGGTCTGAGAAGACTGGATAAGCCATTCATCTTATTTTCATCTCAGTAACATTCATTAACACAAACACTGGATAACAAGATGCTAAATCTGAATTATAAGCATGGGGGTGGCTATGCTGGTTGTGTATGCTCAAAATGAAGTACTATCTTCATTGTTTGCCTCTTTTTCATGGGATGTTAAACATTCAGAGCAATTTATGAAGCCATAAACCTGCTCAATTTCTTCTCCAGCTGAGACTAAGTTGAGGCAATCTCTCTTTTTATTTGCCTAGTTCACAACACCAAAGTCAGTTTATCATTGAGTGAAGTGACAAATACTTTTTAAGAACAAAGGAGAGTTTATTCTCTCTTGGGTATGATAATTATAATGATATCCTTTTATTTTTATTTCCCTCTTTATTATTTTGCTAAAATCAATATTTGAGGCTTCATTAAACTGACTACTAAATTTGAAGTGTATTTAATATGGTTTAAAATGTAAATGATTCACTTTATTATTTCACAATTAAAGGCACACAATAAAGTGGCAAAGATGATAGTGATATCATGAATGAGCATGTTTATTTTAACATTTTTATAGTGCTCTGGATAAGTCCTGAGGATGGAGAAAGAGATTTTGAGCTAAATCCTTCCTAAATTTCTGCAGATTTTGTTTTGTTGGAGAGAGGATTAGAGAAAGAAGGAACTGAAGCTGATAAGGTATGAATTATTTGTTGTGGGGAAGTATAAGTCTCCTGGACTTGCTTTCTGCTTTCTTGACATCCCTGTGAATTTGAACTTGGAACTTTAAGGATATAAAGGTGAGAATTTGCCTTATTTGTCACCACACAGCTTGGTTCTGTCATTTTCCACATTAATAGGATTTTGTGACTGAGTGACCTTGTTAATATAGCAATATGTTTTCTGCCATATCATCAGTAACAATCTTTCAAATAGAAAAAGCCAGCATTAAAAAATCATGCTTGGTTTCACTCCATTAAAAAAAAAAAAGTTGTTAAAAGCAAACAGCTTCCGTTATGTTCCAGTGAAAGAAAACAACAAAACATTTCTAGTATTTAGAATCCAACCTGACACATGTATGGTTAGGTCCTGCTTTCCCATGGAAATGATGTCTCACCTTGACTTTGGAAATATATTTTAAAAAATCCTTTGTTTTCAAATTTCAAACAAATACAAAATAAGAAAAAACCCCAAATTGCCATATGTCCAACAGAATATATGGGTTCAAAAGTATAGAACCATTTCCATATCAAGAAATCTTCTATAATAAATAGTATCCATTGTGTTCTGAGCTTTCCATCATTTCTTTACTTCCTTGTAGGATTCCTTTTGTTCTCTGTTGTGCACTTTTTACTTTTTCCCTCCTTTTCCTCTCTTCTACTCCCCATCAAAGGATACACATATGCACACACATATACATTTATGCATACATTTATATGAAAATATATATACACATAACATGTATATTGAGATCTAAAATCAATCACATATATACATAAACATTCATATGCATATATGTAAAATCATTATATCCTTATTTCTATTTGTCTTCTGTTTCTCTGATGATGGATAGCATCTTCCTTTATAAGTCAAATTCTTTCCATATTTTTCTAAACCCACCAGCTAATCATTTCCTATACTACAACACTATTCTAATCTTATATTGTCTAGTTCTTCTAAATAGTCTAAAACAATAATGATTAATATGGTTGACATATAGTTTAGTTTCCCTATTTTCTTTTCAATTCTAGGTTTAATTTTGTCTGAGATAATAATTACTCTCCCAGCTTTTTTTAATAATAAATTTTACTCTGATCTTTACTTTATATTTGTGTGGAGCTCTCATTTTTATAACAATTTCTGAAAGCAATGTACTGTTAAGTTCAAATTTTTAATCTACTATCTGTTTCTTTTTATGGATGAATTCATCCAATTCACATTCTTAGCTGTCATTATTTATTGTTTATTTTCCTCCTTCCAATCTTTCTCACTATCTTTCTCATCCTATTTCTATTCCTCCTCACTCCTCTCCTTTGCTTCTACCCATGACATTGCCCTCCTATTACTTAATCATATGCCTTCCATGAATTACCTCTTTATCCTCTACTCCCACCATATCCCTTTGCCCTCTTGTTTTTATTTGAATTTAGTAAACTTTTATACCCTCTGAAATATATGTTGTTCACTCACATTTCTATTAATCTACATAGTCTTCTATATCCCCTCCCAACTCTATTCCCTCTCTTTTATTTTTTTTATAAATTTAGAACATTTTTATTCACCTTTAAATGTACATGTTGTTCTATCTTTAACCTAAATCTGATATGAATAGGAGTCCCTCTAAAAGTTCCTACCTTACCTTCTCCCATCTCCCAGATCCCCTTACCCTCTTAGTTCTTTTTTAAAATTCAAAGACTTTTAAACCTTTCAGTTATCTATGTATCTTTTACCCATTCCAGATAAGAGTAGGGGTATATAACTACCAGCTCTCCTCCCTCATTTAATTTCTTTCCTTCAATTCTTCCTCTCATATCTCATTTGTATGAAATACTCTTTTTACCTTTTTCTGTACAGTTTTGCTTTTTGAAATTACATCATACTAGCTGTACCTCAATCTTTATTTTGAACTACCCAATTACTAATGACAATCTTAGACATGTGGTTTACATTTCCATGTAAAAAGTAAACAATTTGTCTTAATTATTGAATGCTTTGCAATTGGTCTTTGATGATTATCTTATATTGTCTCTTTTGCAAGAAAATCTTGAAAGTCTGGTGATTCATTGAATATCCATTTTCTGTGTTTTTGTTGATCAAAATTATGTTTAACTAAACAATAGTTTTGTTTGCAGCCCTAGTTCATTTGTTCATAGTTATATATTAACAAGACCTGCATTCTTTGAGTAAAAGTGATGCTACATTTTATGTAGTTCTAATTGTGGTTCTGTGTATTTGAATTGCTTTTTTCCCCTGTTGTTCATATTTTCTTTTTAATCATAGAATTTGCTATGATATTCTGGTAGATTTTCTTCCTAAGATCTCTTTCAGATGGTGATTGGTGAATTTTTTCTATTTCTATTTCCCCCTCTTCTAACAATTAAGCAAACTTTTCTTTAATTATTTTATCAAGATTCTTTTTTTTTGATCACAGCTTTCAGATAGTTCAATTATTCTTATTTATTCTTTTCTTGATTTCTTCTCCAGATCAGTTGTTTTTCTGATGAGATATTTCACATTCTCTTGTATTTTTTTCATTCTTTATATTTTGTTTTTATTATTTCTTGGTTTCTTATTACTTCATTGACTTCCCCTTGCCCAATTCTAATTTTGAAAAAGTCATTTTCATCCATAAGATTCTGTATCTACTTTTTCAGTTGGTTGACTTTCTTTTCATGATGATTTTGTTTTTTCTGGACAGTTCATTTTTTAAAAAAAATTTTCCTTAATCTTTCTTCTTTGATCTTTAAATTCTTTTTTGAGCTTTGCAATGAATTCCTTTTGGGAAGGTGACCATTTTATATTACTCTTTGGGGTAGAAGAAGCTTTTTTTTTCTTTTTTTGCTTTAGTAATATCCTTTGAAGATGAACCTTGATCTTTTCTATTTCCATTGTACCTCCCTGTGGTTGAGTTCTTTCTCTTTTTCCTGCTCATTTTGTTTTGTTTTGTTTTATATCAGCTTGTTATTATAATAACCTCTAGGTCTGGGTTATGACAGATCTGGGTTTATTCTGGTTCCTTCTCACCCAGGGAGGTGTCTGGGTATCATAATTGGTCTTGGAGTTCTTTATCAATAGAAATTCTCTCAGTCTTCTTGGGGGTCAAACTCCCAACTCTCCACATTGTACAGGAGGTGAAAATTCCTGTGACTGAGGTGGAGACTACTTCTCAACCTAACCAGCCCCAGGGCTCACCATTTGCAATTTCAATGGAACTAGACTTGAGGTGTTTACATTTCACAACAAGCCTGCTTCCTGGGATCTTCTGATCTTCTCCAGTAATCCCCAGAGAACCATAGTTCTGTCTCTATTTTTGTTTATTTTTGTAGCTCTACATTCACCCTGAGATCTTGGAACCATGGTTTGACATAACAAAGATGGTACTTATATAATTTTGATAGATGACTTGGGAATCAGAAAACACACTATTTACGAACTGAAACAAATGATAAGTTTGTAGTCCTCAATAGGATTTAAATGATTTTTTTTTCTTAAAAAGAGATTGTTGTTTTTTTAAAACAAACAATCAAAAAAAAATCTCAGTATCTGGAATTTATTCCTTTTTGACACTTGGCTATTATTTTCTCTCAGAGTGACTCTGAGGGAGCAGTTCACTGTATTTGACATACATAAATATATTTGCACTTTCTATCTCAAGCTTGTTGACTAATCAATCATCACTAAACTTGTCAATTTTTAGGATTATTACTAGAATTCTTTAACATTTCATAGGCTTATAGATTTGTATCTGGATGAGAATCTACTCGAACATTCTTATTTTATACATAAGGAAACCGAGACCAATAATAAGGCAGATGTCTTCCCCAAGGTCATGCAAACAATAACTAGCAAATGCAGTTTTTGAACCCAGGACCTCTAATTCCAAATCCGATGCCCTTTTTATCATGGTACACTACTTCAGCTGCCATCACAGCTTAGAAAGCTGAGAAAGGAAACCTTATTAGCTTAGCCTCAAGTAAGTAGTAGCAAACAGGCTAGTTTGACCTGAATAAGGTTGCCTATTCCCATGCAACATATTCTTTTATAGACTTCCTTCCCGGGGTGGAGCCATGGTGGTGGAGATCAGACAGGAGTCTCTGTAACCTCCTCTAACTTCCCCTCAAAACAACAACATATGAAGCCCCTAGACTGATTCTGAAGCAAAAAAATCCACAATATCTGGAGAACAACACGATTCTAGAAGAAGATACTCTGGAAGAACCTCAAAACATGTCTGTTTTAATTGGGCAGGGGGGTGGTCTACTGAACACACACTGCAGCGCAGGGAGACCAGGGCAGGGAGCTGGAGCAGGGAGCTGGAACAGGAGTCAGAACAGGAGTGGGAGCATTGTGCTTTTCACACACCTGGGAGTCTTCTGCGGGCCTCTTAGAACAATCTGTCTTGATTGTGGGCAGGTGGTTTGGAGGGTCTGCCTTTTGAGGGGGATAGATTGTGAACCACTGTACCCCTGATGAGCATCAGACCTAGCTGCCATTACACAGCACCTTAAAGCAATCAATCAAACAACAGGACTGATCAGCACCAGAAATAATTCAATCAGCAGAGCTGCCCAGTACCTGAAATAATTCAATCAGCAGAACTGCCCCAGGGTGAACTAAAGCAGAACTGGCCAGCACCTGACATAATTCAATCAGCAGAACTGCCCAGTTCCTGAAATAACTCAATCAGCAGAACTGCCCCAGGGCAAATTAAAGCAGCTGTCCCACCTCTGCCCTAAACAGACCTCACACCTTTAAAAAAAAAATGAATAAAAAACCAAAAAGGGCTCTCACCATAGACAACTTTTATGGAGAGAGGGAAGAACAGACCTCAAATCCTGAGGCCCCTAAAGGTAAAGCGACTGCAGAAAAAGCCCCAAAGAGAGACATAAATTGGTCTCCATGCCACAAGGCTTTCTTTGAAGATTACATAAAAAATCTTAAAAGTGAGTTAGAAGAAACATGGGGAAACAAAATGAGATCACTGCAAAATAAAATAGAAAAAATGGAAAAAGAATGCAACGAACAAAAAAATGTAATTGGTCAATTGCAAAAGGAACTAAAAACAGTAACTGAAGAAAATAAGACATTAAAAATTAGAATTGAACAATTGGAAATGAATGACTCATCAAGACTTCAAGAATCAGTCGAACAAAAACAAAAAAATGAAAAGATAGAGAAAAACATGAAATATCTCCTAGGAAAAACAACTGACCTGGAAAATAGATCTAGGAGAGACAATCTAAGGATTATAGGGCTTCCTGAAAGCCATTATGAAAAAAAGAACCTAGACACTATCTTCCAGGAAATCATAAAAGAAAACTGCCCTGATATTTTAGACCCAGAAGGCAAAATTCTCCTTGAAACAATCCACCGATCACCTCCTGAAAGAAACCCAAAAATTAAGTCCCCCAGAAATATCGTGGCTAAATTCCAGAACTATCATACCAAGGAAAAGATATTACAAGAAGCCAGAAAGAAACAATTTAAATATCGGGGAGCCACAATTAGGATCACACAGGACCTAGCAGCTTCTACTTTGAAGGATCGAAGGGCCTGGAATCAGATATTCCGAAGGGCAAAGGAACTTGGATTACAGCCAAGAATAAGTTACCCAGCTAGAATGAGCATTATCTTCCAGGGAAGAAGATGGTCATTCAATGATATAGGAGAATTTCACCTATTTCTACTGAAAAGACCAGAACTGAACAAAAAATTTGATCTACAAACACAGAACACAAGAGAAACATAAAAAGAAAAAAACTCTTGAGAACTATATTATGTTATAGATACTTATAGAATGAGGGTTGATTTTATGAATCTATTATTACATTATGATTATGATACGATTACTGTGATTTTATGATTATTATGATATGATTACTGTGATTTTATGATTATTATGATATGTTTATTGTGATTTTATGATTATTATGATATGATAAACTGAAAAAGAAATTAGAGGTAGAAAAGGGATAACACTGGAAGAAGAGGAAAAGGAGGTAAAATAAGGGAAATTACATCACATGTAGAGGCAAAGAAAACCTATAATGATTGAGGGGAGAAAAGGGAGGGGAATGAGAATTGGGTT
>JAJPUD010029558.1:0-12578 GCA_023553655.1 Myrmecobius fasciatus
TTTCCAATTTTCCCAGCAGTTTTTGCCGAATGGTGAGTATTTATCCCCAAAGCTGGGGTCTTTGGGTTTGTCGAATACTAGATTATTAAGGTTATTGCCTAGATAGTCCTGATATCCTATCCTGTGCCACTGATCGACTGCTCTATTTCTTAGCCAGTACCAAACGGTTTTGATGACCGCTGCTTTATAATATAGCTTTAGATCTGGTACAGCAAGGCCACCTTCATCTGCCTTTTTTTTCATGAATTCCCTTGAAATCCTTGATCTTTTGTTCTTCCAAATGAACTTTGCTACTATTTTTTCTAGATCTGTAAAATAATTTCTTGGGAATTTGATTGGTATGGCACTAAATAAGTAGATTAGTTTGGGTAGTGTTGTCATTTTTATTATGTTCGCTCTGCCTACCCATGAGCACTTAATATTTTTCCAATTGATTAAGTCTGATTTTATTTGTGTGGAAAGTGTTTTGTAATTTAGTTCGTATAGTTTCTGACTTTTCCTTGGCAGATAGATTCCCAAATATTTTATCCTATCATCTGCTATTTGGAATGGAATTTTTTTGTATGTCATGCTGCTGAACTTTGTTGGTAATGTATAAAAATGCTGATGATTTATGTGGATTAATTTTGAATCCTGCCACTTTGCTAAAGTTGTGAATTGTTTCTAGTAGTTTTTTAGTTGAGTCTCTAGGGTTCTCTAAGTATACCATCATGTCATCTGCAAAGAGTGATAATTTGGTTTCTTCACTACCTACTCTGATTCCTTTTATCTCTTTTTCTTCTCTTATTGCTGAAGCTAACATTTCTAATACAATATTAAATAGTAATGGTGACAGTGGGCAGCCTTGTTTCACTCCTGATCTTATTGGGAATGGTTTTAGTTTGTCTCCATTACATATGATGCTTGCTGATGGTTTTAAATAGATGCTACTGATCATTTTAAGGAAAAGCCCATTTATTCCTATACTCTCTAGTGTTTTTAATAGGAAAGGGTGTTGGATTTTGTCAAAGGCTTTTTCTGCATCTATTGATATAATCATATGGTTTTTGTTAGTTTGGTTATTAATATAATTAATTATGCTGATAGTTTTCCTAATATTGAACCAGCCCTGCATCCCTGGTATAAATCCTACTTGGTCATAGTGTACTATCCTGGGGTTAACTTTCTGTAATCTCATTGCTAATATCTTATTTAAAATTTTTACATCAATATTCATTAGGGAAATTGGTCTATAGTTTTCTTTCTCCATTTTCACCCTACCTGGTTTAGCTATCAGCACCATATTGGTCTCGTAGAAGGATTCTGGCAGTATACCTTCTGTCCCTATTTTCTCAAATAGTTTGTGTAGTATTGGAATTAATTGTTCTTTGAATGTTTGGTAGAATTCACATGTAAATCCATCTGGCCCTGGAGATTTTTTCTTAGAGAGTTGGTTAATAGCTTGTTCTATTTCTTTTTCTGATATGGGGCTATTTAAATAATTTATATCCTCTTCTTTTAACTTGGGCAATCTATATTTTTGTAGATATTCCTCCATTTCATTTAGATTATCAAACTTACTGGCATAAAGTTGGGCAAAGTAACTCCTAATTATTGCTCTAATTTCCTCTTCATTGGAGGAAAGTTCTCCCTTATCATTCTTGAGACTAACAATTTGATTTTCCTCTTTCCTTTTTCTTATCAAATTAACTAAAGGCTCATCTATTTTGTTTTTTCATAGAACCAACTTTTAGTTTTATTTATTAATTCAATAGTTTTCTTATTTTCAATTTTATTAATTTCTCCTTTTACTTTTAGAATTTCCAATTTGGTATTTAATTGAGGGTTTTTAATTTGTTCTTTTTCTAGTTTATTTAATATTAAGCCCAATTCTTTGATCTTTTCTTTCTCTATTTTATGCAAGTAAGCATCTAGAGATATAAAATTGCCCCTTATAACCGCTTTAGCCATATCTCACAAATTTTGGTATGTTGTCTCCTTATTGTCATTCTCCTGGATGAAATTATTGATTGTGTCTATGATTTGCTCTTTCACCCATTCATTCTTCAGGATTAGATTATTTAATTTCTAATTAACTTTTGGTTTATTTTCTCCTGGCCTTATGCCACTATTGCTTTTTAAGGCATTCTTTTCCTCATTAGTTTTTGTATTTTCTTTTGCACTTCTTAATTCTTTCCCTAATTTTTCCTCTATCTCATTTACTTGATTTTCAAAGTCCCTTTTGAGCTCTTCCATGGCCTGAGCCCAATTCTTATTTTTCTTGGAGCCTTTGGATGTAAGAGCTTTGACTTTGTTATTATTTTCTGAGTGTGTGTTTTGATCTTCCTTGTTACCATAATAACATTCAGTGGTCAGAGATTTTTTTTTTGTTTTCTGCTCATTTTCTTAGCCTATTTCTCTGATTTTAATTCTTTGTTAAAATAGGGGCCTGTTCCAGGGTGGAGGGTGCACTGTCCCAGGCTTCAGGGGTTTTGTGCAGCTGTTTCAGAGATCCTTCTAGGAACCTGACCACAAACACTCTTTTCTTCCCTATAGCTGTTAGGTATATCCCTGCCCCATTGTAGCTGTAAGATATAGTGTGCTGGCCAGGACCGGGGCTCTGCTGGCCAGGGCTGCACTGGGACCGTACACCAGACTCCCACCTTGTTGCCATAGATCCTCTCCATTGATGTTGGGGTCTGGGCTGGAGCTGGGGCCTGGGTGAGCCTGCACTGGAATTGTGTCCTGGGCTTTGGTTCCACAGACCTTTTTCTGCTGACTTTCCAGCTTCTCTTTGGTATCTCTGGGCTGAAAGGTCTGGAAGCCATCAGTACTGCTGCTGATTCAGAGATCAGATCTGGTCCAGGAGCTGGGGTTGGGGCTGCACTGGTGTGCCATGCACTGGGATTGCACGTTGGATTCCCACCTGATGTCATAGACCAGTTCTGCTGAGCAGAAGCTCAATTTCTATTGTACCCTCACAACTTAGAAAAGTTGCCTTTGGCTGGAAAATGTTCTACTCCATCTTTTGGGGTATTCTGATGCTCCAAAGTTTATTTAGAGTCATCATTTAAAGGAATTTGGAGCAGTTTGGCAGAGAGGTTAACAGAAGCCTTTACTCTGCCATCTTGGTTCCACTTTGAGGTGGTGGGCAAAATCACCATTTTACAGTGAAGAAAATTTCAGTAAATATAAGTTAAGTGAAATGCTCAGAATCATAATTTGCAGATTTCCAAGACTAGATTTGAATTCAGGTTTTTCTGACTCCAGATCCAGCACTCTATCTATTGAATCATTCTAGGTGCCCACCCAGCATTATTAATTTTTCATTTGATCAGAAGTCCAGCTTTTGTGGATAAGTTGATTGGGAGCCTTATTCATTGAATTTCTAGAGTTCATCCTAGACCTAAAACTAAATCTGGTTTCCTCTCTGTACTATTTAAAAGGTTCTTTCTTATTTCTTCCAAATTTGAAAAAATAAAATGCTTCTCTAAAATTCTATTCAGTGAGCTCCTTGAAGGCTCTTTTTTGAATCTTATGTAGCACCTCATAATGTGCTTTGTAATAACAGAATTTCTGAAGATTCAGCAAGTATTTAAGTGACTACTGTGGATCAAGAGAACAGGTAGGTGGTCCAATGGATAGAATATTGGTCCTGGAAGACCCTTGTTCCTGAGTTCAAATCTGGCCTCAGATACTTTTTAGCCATATGATCCTGAGCAAGTCACTTCACCCAGTTTACCTCAGTTTTTTAATATGTAAAATGAATTGGAAAAGATGGGCTCACAAAGAATCAGACATAACTGAAATGACTGAAAATCAACAATATTGGCCAAGCACTGTTCTAAGACTAGGGATGCAAAGAAAGGCAAAAAGAAAGACATCATTGCCCTAAAATTTACATTTTGATGGAGGAATTTGAGAAGGGGAAGGCGAAAAGGGAGGAAAAGAGAAGGAGATATTCTGGGGGAGCATAGTTCAGAGACTGAGAGGAGAAGGCTGGTCTGGAGCCCTTCTGCAAAAGGGAAGTTCTGAAAAGAAGTCATCAATGGGAGAACAGTCCCAAGGGGATGTGATCAGGAGGTAGCTATTGCTTGGGAGCTACCTAAAGAATTAGGGATAGCTGGTCTGCAGCCCTTCTGTCAAATGGAGGGTGTGGGAAGAACTTACCAGTGGAAGATAGTGTCCACAAGAGCTAAGCTCTCACTGTTATTATTCACATGGGGCTGTGTAATTTGTTGATGTTGCTGCGGACATTTTACCAAGAATACTTTAAAAATCAGTATTCTGTGGCAGAAAAAGAGAGAACCCAAGAGTCTTTCCTTCCCCATCTTTTTCTCTTCTCCCCTCCCCCTACTCACAGAAGCAATTTCTGAAGGACCACATTTTGAAGCACATTAGTAAGCAGGATTTATTTCTGCACCCTGCACCTGAGTAGGAAACTTCAGTGTTTAGTCTACCATCTCCTCCTATAAGGGGCAATTTCTTATTAAAAATTAAACAGCCCTTTTAACAGCTTTTTTTGAATGATTAAAAGGGAATATGATGAGTGGTTTATTAATTTGTGTCCAATGTTGTCAGAGATGCTCTTTCCAGATAAGCATGGTTAGTATCCAAAGTGCTTGGGGAATAAAAGAGAGCATTTATACTTTTGATGAACTAGGTGAGTCCAGGAGAGAAATTTTTTAGTTGTGCTCTCTGTTTGAGGACCTCACCTAGACATAACAGGGATAAGAAGAAACATTTTTAAAGGCCAGCAAATCCTCCAGTACAAGGGAATCTGGAAGATACAACTTGTGCAATAATGAGGAAAATGTCTAGGGAGGAATTCTTGTTGAACTTAACAAGAAATCTTCTGAAATAAAGCTGGGGCTTGGTACTTCATGTGTTTTCTTAATAATCCCAATTCTGTAGCATTCATGATAGACCCTCAAGGACAGCTGTCAAAAAGCTATTGAGCCATAACTGGTAACCATGTAACTATGACTGTGAAAAAACTTAATGAGTCTCTTGAAAGCAAAATTTTCTGGAAGATGAAAATATGAAGCACAACAAAAATAAATGAAAACCTGAAATATGTTCTTCAGTACATTAATAACTAGCATTATCAAAGTGATTTTTCAAAAAGGTGTGTACAGAGATTATTTATAAGGAAAGAATTTGCTGAAATGCTTCATGAAGATTGAATGCACCTTGAGTATATTTAGCCAAGCATTAAATAAAACACAGATCACCTAAACTAATGTAGCCATGATTTTTCATTATAAAATAACAAATCTCTAATGTATTCAGAGTGGTGGTTTCTTTCTTTTGTTTTATCATTACCATATCTTTTTACTTTTTTACAGTCCTCCTGGGTAGGTTGATGTAAACAAGAAAGAAAGTATAAATAAAAACAGACATTATATCCAAATTATTTTTAAGGATTGAAGCTTGTCTGGATAGTGTTCAATGAACTAGAGATTCTGGAAAGTCATGGAAAGCATATATTTGAAAGTTAATACTAAAGGTTCTAGAATTTAAGAATTCCTCAAAAAAATTAAGCTTTATCAATTGACAAAGTGCATTTTAAAATTCATACAATGAAAATAGAGATGAGGATGAATGTTTTTATTTCAAAGTAAAATTATAATTTTTTTTTAATTTCAGTTGATATGCCTGGTCCTCCTACTAGCAATTGGTGATTTCAAGAAAGCATAATTATTAAGAATGATCTTTTATTCATATATAATTTTAGTATTTTGAAATGTTTTCACATATATTATTTCATTTGATCCTCAAGATAACCCTTCAAAGAAGATACCCTATAATAACAATAATAATAATAATATCCTATTATTTCATATTATAGATGAGAAAACAAAGACTTAGGGAACTTCAGAGAATTGTTTAAAGTCAATATAACTAATAAATAATGAAGCTAATATTAAAATCCATCTGATATACAAATCAATGAGGAAGAGTGGTAGAGATTTTGTGCATCCTATGCAAGAGGACAATGTGGAAATTCCAAGTAGGTTGGTAAAGAAGCAATGAGGTGGTATAGTTCATCAAGTCTTGGACCTGGAGTCAGGAAAACCACAGTTCAAATTCTACCTCAGTCAATTACTAGCTATGTGACCCTGGAAAAATTGCTGAGATTCTGCCTAAGTTTCCTCATCTGTAGAGTGGGAATAATAATAACAGCACCTACCACATAGGGTTGTTTTGAGCAACAAATGGGTTCACCAATGGAAGCATTTTATAAAGATTTAAAATACTGTGCAAATTCTAGCTAATATTAGAGAAAGTGCTCTGGACTTTTTAAAAAACTACTTTTCTATTGTCACCATCCCAGGCTGATTGCCTATTGCTTCTCTTGTTAGTAGCTGTCTGGCGTCCCTCTTTCTAGGCTTGTCCCGCTACAGGCTATGCTAACTACTGCTATCTTCATAATAATACTGTGTCATCATATCATTTCCCAGCTCAAATACTTCAGTGATTCTCCACTGACGACAGCATGATGTCCAAACTCCTTAACCTATTATAAAATTTCTTCAAGCTGATCTCACTCTGTCCAACTTTACCTTTCGTACACGGTTTTTTTTTAATGACTCTTCCTTAACCATCATGCTCACTCCCACTTCTTGGAACTCTTTCTAAGATATGGTGCTCAGATCTGGATTGTCCTTTTTCTCCTTCCTCTGCTTAATCAAATATTTCTCATTGGTCAAAATATCACTCAAGTCCCTTCTTATGCAAATACCTTTCCATTTTACTCCAGTTCAAGTGGGTTTACCATTCTTTGGAACATTTAATCATATGCTAGCTTGTTTTATTATTTTAATTATGCATGATCATAAGCTCCTTCAGGGAAAAGATGGTGGTTTACATTTCTTGCTGCATACCTCTCAGTTCTATCAGTCTCATGTATAGTTGGTATAGCTAGTATAATTATCCCTTCTACATGGTAAAGATTAGGGTCTTGGTATCTGGAAATTCTGTATGTAATCTCTACAATCTAGAAAATTTGCATAAAATTTTTTTGGTCCTTTCTTTGTACTAGAGAAGTCTGAATTTTTTTCTTTCTTTTTCTATTATGGGATGTCTATTGTAACTTATTGTAAAATTTGGATTAAGCATTTGGTCATAGGCTCTGTGTTGTCTGCTAGCCTTTGCATGTTGACTGTGACTTCTGTAAAATCTTGTACATTTTTTGTTCTGTTTGTTGTCTTCCTTCCAGTCTCATTTTTAAATATTCTTGGACTAATTTTATTTAATTGGGCCTCCTACCAAGTGTTTTGAAAACTTGTTTTGCTTTTCATTACTTTTCACCATTTTATGGGAATATTTCACATAATCTTTCCTTATCCTCCTTCACAGAACTTTATGAATAGGTTTCTATTCTAAACTGGAGTTGCTCATGGCTACCCTATCTCTCTCCTTGGCAGAGTCCTGGTCTTGTTTATTTCAAGAATGCCAGTACTGTTAAAACTCAGTTCTTTTAGTAATACTCAGTGGTTATCAAACAAAGATTTCACATTAAAAAAACCAAATTAGGTTAATATTTCTGGATTTTTTTCATTTAAAAAAAAGTATTGATATCATCCTTGTGTCATGATTGGTTCAAACAATTAAAAGCTTGGTTGGTGACCTCATTCTCTCATCACTTGGGTTACAAAGCAACCAGGAGGAATAAAATGTTATAATGCTTGCCTTGTATATCTACAGCAGGCAACTCAAGCAACAAAGCTTTGCTCAGCTCAGTCACTTCAAGGTGTCTTCACTGCTTACTTTTCTTGATTCTCCTGTGATGGCTAAATAAATATCTTTTTGTTAACTATTGAATGACACACAGATATCTCCTTTTGCTCCATTATTGAATTGAAAGTACCAGGAGATTGACCAGCGGCAGCCTCAGCCTAGAACAAATAGTCAGAAGTCTATGTGATTCCTTGCTCCCTTTGCCATTTTTGCCACTCTGTTTTGCTATAAGAGATAATTCTGGGTCATTGAAGGTTTTGAGATTAAACAAAAAAATCATAATGGTCTTTTGTCTAACTAGCATACCTCTTTAATAAAATAATCAGTAAAAAGAAATCAGAAAAGGTATACAAGTTAGAGCAGATAAATGAGGACACAAGAATAAATGAGCTCTTTGATTTGCGAACAAGATGAATCCAAAGAGAGAAGTATCACCCATAGTATTGTCCATTCCTAATAGCCCCTAGGCTTGCAGAGTCTGGGAATGAGGCAATGTGTCCAAGACCAACTTCATCATGTACCTGCAAGCTTCAGGGAGATCTCCATCCCACCATTCAAATGGTCATGCTTGTCTACCTTGACTTTCCTTTTCTAAAGTGGACCCCACATGTAGCACAGTGGGTAAAAGGGATCTCTTAGCAAGAGTCACAACTCCTTCCATGTGCTCAGCAAGCAGATCATAAGGCTATCCCTCCAGGCATCACTCACTGGCCTTCCAGGTGGGGAGTGAGAGTGTTGTACTAACAAGTCTCTGAAACTGTAAAATTTTCAAATATTGTTCCAGAGATAGGGATAGGGACTGAATCTATGATTTCAATGGTATTAGGAGCTCTCCAGTAAAGAAATTCCCTATACCAATATAGAAAAGTTTGACATCCTCACTTCAACTTATAGCCTTAAAGACCTTGAAGAAGTTAAATGACCTTTCCAGAGTCATATAGATAGTACGTATCAGGGTGAAACTTGAATTCAAATCTTCTCAACTCTATCCATTAAGCCATACTGCTTCTCATTCTCATTCATGGTAAGAACATATGAATGTGTGTGTATTTAGACTAAAATAATTTTAAAAGTTTAATATACTTCTTTTTGGAGGCAATTGGGATTAAGTGATTTGCCGACATGGGTGACACAGCTAGTGTCTGAGATCACATTTGAACTTGGGTTCTCCTGACTCCTGGACCACTGCTCTACACCTAGCTGCCCCCAAAGTTTGACATACTTTTGATGACATGAAATTTTGTTGAAAAAACAAAATATGTAATGCTTGATAACCAAAATATGCATCTTGATGTATGTTGTGGATATTTTATGTGGTTTTAGATATTGGTGAGTGATCAGGAACTATTTTGATTAAATTATTTATTATAGAGTCCACGATATGTAAATATATAGATATAGATATATGTGCAAACTCTTAAAAAATTTTAATGGTTATCTTGATTTTTACAATTGTTAATTCTATTTAGAATGCAACAAGAAAAAATTTAGGTCACTTATCTTCAAAATGAGAGGGCTAGATACAAATGTTCTCCAAGATCCCTTCAATCTAGAAAATACTATTCTAGTGGAAAGAATAATAAAATGGTGGAGATCTCGGTAGAATTCTTCCCAAGTAACTCACTATGTATGTGACTGTGGGGTAAGTCAGTTATTATGTCTGAGTATCCCTACCTGGAAAATGAGAATAATACTACTTGCATTACTCATCTCACAGGGGATTGTGAGGAAAGAATTTTGTAAATCTTAATTTTTTTTAAAATGGGGATTATTGTTAATGCTATTAATGAGAAAGAAATGGGATATTGGGATTAGGATTCAAGTCCTGCCCCAGGGACATACTTGTACAAAATCTCCTAGTAACCATATGTCCTAGTGACCTTAATAACTCTATCAAAATTACAGTGAAAATCACTCATGTGTATTGGTGGAGGAAGTTTCTACACCAGGAATTCCCCATCCTCATGAAATCATAGATCTGGAGCACAAACAAAAAAAATGCATTCTCCCTTCACCCCAAGAAACTCTCTGTTATAATTATTACTGTGTCTTCAGCTTGATTAAATAACTGCCTAAACCTATAATTAACTTGTAAGGGGAATTGGTTAGTAAGCTTCAGCAGTTAAGTTATAGCATTTTGCTCTGTTTAAGCTTATACCAAAGTAAATTAAGAATATAGGACAATAAATCATAAAGTCTCACCATTCTTGTGTTTTATTTTTTTTAATTCCCCAGCTGCCTGCCATGTCTATTTCCATGTTTCTTAGGATCTCCAGCAAAGGATGAGCAAATGTTATTTGTTAGAATTCTGGTAAATACTTCAGTTAGAAGGAAGTTGAAATGATTTTATTTCCATATACTATTCTCCTCTCTTATTACTAGTGGAATTTGAGAGACAGGACAATGCAGAAATATCAGTACAAAGCATTGTCTTTACTTGTCTACTTTCCTTTCTCTTTCTTCTCTCCTTAAAATACTACCTCCAAAATCCCCATTATGACAAAATATTATGTTCAATAAATATAGCCAGGGCAGGTGAGACTTGGAGGGGGACCAGAATAAAAAGGACAGCTATTTGCACCTATGCATGCTCCAGTACCTACACAGATAAGAAATGTGGTTCAAAATAAAAGTGAAATGTTTCTATTCAGACTATGGATTACATTCCCTAGCTTGTGTAAATGTATGAATGAAAGAATTAAAAATAAACATTCATTATATGTTTATGATGGGCTATCAATATGTTGGGGTTACTATATATGGGTTTAGTTGTAGGGGAGATGGCAAGACCCAGGGTTCCTAAGGTAGATTATCGGGG
The DNA here is from genome assembly GCA_023553655.1 of Myrmecobius fasciatus. Classification (NCBI taxonomy): domain Eukaryota; kingdom Metazoa; phylum Chordata; class Mammalia; order Dasyuromorphia; family Myrmecobiidae; genus Myrmecobius; species Myrmecobius fasciatus. Next base: position 10,541 of record JAJPUD010029558.1, read on the forward strand.
GAAATGGCAATGCCAAGAGTGCAGTAGCAGGGAAGATGATAAAGTACTATTTGTGAACCTCCATTTTATTAGCAGATAGTAGTTAACTTCTTGATCATCCAAGCAATTTGAGTAGTCATGTTCCTCTGGCAAAGGGAAGGTGAGAGGATAGAATACAATTGGGAAGGGGAAGTGAGCCTCTGGCATGGAGTAGAATAGGATCTATGAATTTCCTTTTGTAGAGGTGGAAATAGGGGAATCGTTGTTCAGCAAAGAGGAGGGATTTCCTTTCTATTTTTTTTAAATAATAGCTTTTTATTCCAAAATACATGTAAAGATAGTTTTCAACAGGCTTCCTTCTCCCCATCCCCTCCCCTAGACTGCAAATAATCCAATATAAGCTAAACATGTGCAATTCTTCTATACATATTTCCACAGTTATCATGCTGTACAAGAAAAATCAGATCAAAAAGGAAAAAAACAAGACAGAAAAAACAAGGAAGCAAACAATAACAAAAAAGATGAAAATTCTATGTTGTGATCCACACTCAGCTCCCACAATCCCCTCTCTAGATGTAAATGGCTTTCTTCATCACAAATCCATTGGAACTGGCCTGAATCACTTTATTCTTGGAAAGAGCCACTTCCATCAGAATTGATCATCGTATAATCTTGTTGTTCTGTACAATATTCTGCTCATTTCACTTAACATCAGTTCATGTAAGTCTTTCCAGGACTCTCTGAAATCATCTTGTTGTTCATTTCTTACAGAACAATAATATTTCATAACTTTCATATACCATATACCATTAGTCAGCCATTCCCCAACTTATGGGCATCCACTCAATGGGATTTCCAGATCCTTGCCACTATAAAAAGGGCTGCTATAGACATTTTTGCAGGGAAATTTTCTAAAGGGGAAGATGATGAGCAGGAAAGTCAAGAGGAAGAGATTCCTACAGTGATTCCTCCTGCTGGGTCCTGCAGATGGAATCTTATCTGGCATGAGAAGGGATAGAATAGGGGGCAAGCATTTTACTGTGCTTCTATCCATGAAGTCACTTGTTGTTAATGAAATCTGACACACCTGAGAAGGAAGCAGCATTCTACTACAGGTTGTGGAGTCCAACATCTCCATGGTCCCCCATTCTCCTTGATCAGCCCATTGTTTCTATTACAAAGTAATGATGACATTTTTCTTTTGCTCTAAGATCTGGATAGACTAGAATAGATACTTTGATGGCATCCTATAATGGGTATTAGGTATAAGTTCCTTGAAGGCAGGTACTCTCTTTTTATTAATTGTATCCTCAATACTTAGCCCAGTTCCTGGCACATAATTGGTCCTTAATAAATGTTTATTGGTCTATTGAGCCTATATCCCAAAGAGATCTTAAAGGAGGGAAAGGGACCCACATGTACAAAAATGTTTGTGGCAGTTTTTTTTTGTAGTGGCTAGAAACTGGAAACTGAAGGGATGCCTTCAGTTGGAGAATGGCTAAACAAATTATGGTATATGATTAAGGTAAAGGTTGAGGATGAGCCATGAAAAAAGAATGACCTTTAGTTTTTTTTTTATTAAAGCTTTTTATTTGTATAACATATGTATGGGTAGTTCCCCAGCATTAATATTTACAAAGCTTTCCATTACAACTTTTACCCCCAGTCCCCTCCCCTCCCCTAGATGGCAGGAAGTCCACTACATGTTAATAATGTTGAAATACTTGACAAGTTGTGCAAGAAAAATCCTATCTACAAGAAAAAAAAAAGAAAATCAGAGAAAGGCAACACAATGCAAGCAAACCTCAATAGAGAACATGAAAATGTTATGTTGTGGTCCATATTTCATATCCCTCTCTCTGGGTGTATATGGTTTTCTTCAGTGATCAATTGGAACTAGTTTGAGACAATTCTTTGTTGCAGAGAGCCATGTCCATCAGAATTGATTCTCATGTAATACTGTTGTTGCTGTGTATGATGATCTCCTGGTTCTGCTCGTTTCACTCAGCATCAGTTCATGCAAGTCCCTCCAGGCCTCTCTGAAATCATCCTGCTGGTC
>JAJPUD010029560.1:1226-13803 GCA_023553655.1 Myrmecobius fasciatus
GACCAGCAGGATGATTTCAGAGAGGCCTGGAGGGACTTGCATGAACTGATGCTGAGTGAAACGAGCAGAACCAGGAGATCATCATACACAGCAACAACAGTATTACATGAGAATCAATTCTGATGGACATGGCTCTCTGCAACAAAGAATTGTCTCAAACTAGTTCCAATTGATCACTGAAGAAAACCATATACACCCAGAGAGAGGGATATGAAATATGGACCACAACATAACATTTTCATGTTCTCTATTGAGGTTTGCTTGCATTGTGTTGCCTTTCTCTGATTTTCTTTTTTTTTTCTTGTAGATAGGATTTTTCTTGCACAACTTGTCAAGTATTTCAACATTATTAACATGTAGTGGACTTCCTGCCATCTAGGGGAGGGGAGGGGACTGGGGGTAAAAGTTGTAATGGAAAGCTTTGTAAATATTAATGCTGGGGAACTACCCATACATATGTTATACAAATAAAAAGCTTTAATAAAAAAAAAACTAAAGGTCATTCTTTTTTCATGGCTCATCCTCAACCTTTACCTTAATCATATACCATAATTTGTTTAGCCATTCTCCAACTGAAGGCATCCCTTCAGTTTCCAGTTTCTAGCCACTACAAAAAAAAACTGCCACAAACATTTTTGTACATGTGGGTCCCTTTCCCTCCTTTAAGATCTCTTTGGGATATAGGCTCAATAGACCAATAAACATTTATTAAGGACCAATTATGTGCCAGGAACTGGGCTAAGTATTGAGGATACAATTAATAAAAAGAGAGTACCTGCCTTCAAGGAACTTATACCTAATACCCATTATAGGATGCCATCAAAGTATCTATTCTAGTCTATCCAGATCTTAGAGCAAAAGAAAAATGTCATCATTACTTTGTAATAGAAACAATGGGCTGATCAAGGAGAATGGGGGACCATGGAGATGTTGGACTCCACAACCTGTAGTAGAATGCTGCTTCCTTCTCAGGTGTGTCAGATTTCATTAACAACAAGTGACTTCATGGATAGAAGCACAGTAAAATGCTTGCCCCCTATTCTATCCCTTCTCATGCCAGATAAGATTCCATCTGCAGGACCCAGCAGGAGGAATCACTGTAGGAATCTCTTCCTCTTGACTTTCCTGCTCATCATCTTCCCCTTTAGAAAATTTCCCTGCAAAAATGTCTATAGCAGCCCTTTTTATAGTGGCAAGGATCTGGAAATCCCATTGAGTGGATGCCCATAAGTTGGGGAATGGCTGACTAATGGTATATGGTATATGAAAGTTATGAAATATTATTGTTCTGTAAGAAATGAACAACAAGATGATTTCAGAGAGTCCTGGAAAGACTTACATGAACTGATGTTAAGTGAAATGAGCAGAATATTGTACAGAACAACAAGATTATACGATGATCAATTCTGATGGAAGTGGCTCTTTCCAAGAATAAAGTGATTCAGGCCAGTTCCAATGGATTTGTGATGAAGAAAGCCATTTACATCTAGAGAGGGGATTGTGGGAGCTGAGTGTGGATCACAACATAGAATTTTCATCTTTTTTGTTATTGTTTGCTTCCTTGTTTTTTCTGTCTTGTTTTTTTCCTTTTTGATCTGATTTTTCTTGTACAGCATGATAACTGTGGAAATATGTATAGAAGAATTGCACATGTTTAGCTTATATTGGATTATTTGCAGTCTAGGGGAGGGGATGGGGAGAAGGAAGCCTGTTGAAAACTATCTTTACATGTATTTTGGAATAAAAAGCTATTATTTAAAAAAAATAGAAAGGAAATCCCTCCTCTTTGCTGAACAACGATTCCCCTATTTCCACCTCTACAAAAGGAAATTCATAGATCCTATTCTACTCCATGCCAGAGGCTCACTTCCCCTTCCCAATTGTATTCTATCCTCTCACCTTCCCTTTGCCAGAGGAACATGACTACTCAAATTGCTTGGATGATCAAGAAGTTAACTACTATCTGCTAATAAAATGGAGGTTCACAAATAGTACTTTATCATCTTCCCTGCTACTGCACTCTTGGCATTGCCATTTCCCCCGATAATCTACCTTAGGAACCCTGGGTCTTGCCATCTCCCCTACAACTAAACCCATATATAGTAACCCCAACATATTGATAGCCCATCATAAACATATAATGAATGTTTATTTTTAATTCTTTCATTCATACATTTACACAAGCTAGGGAATGTAATCCATAGTCTGAATAGAAACATTTCACTTTTATTTTGAACCACATTTCTTATCTGTGTAGGTACTGGAGCATGCATAGGTGCAAATAGCTGTCCTTTTTATTCTGGTCCCCCTCCAAGTCTCACCTGCCCTGGCTATATTTATTGAACATAATATTTTGTCATAATGGGGATTTTGGAGGTAGTATTTTAAGGAGAGAAGAAAGAGAAAGGAAAGTAGACAAGTAAAGACAATGCTTTGTACTGATATTTCTTCATTGTCCTGTCTCTCAAATTCCACTAGTGATAAGAGAGGAGAATAGTATATGGAAATAAAATCATTTCAACTTCCTTCTAACTGAAGTATTTACCAGAATTCTAACAAATAACATTTGCTCATCCTTTGCTGGAGATCCTAAGAAACATGGAAATAGACATGGCAGGCAGCTGGGGAATTAAAAAAAATAAAACACAAGAATGGTGAGACTTTATGATTTATTGTCCTATATTCTTAATTTACTTTGGTATAAGCTTAAACAGAGCAAAATGCTATAACTTAACTGCTGAAGCTTACTAACCAATTCCCCTTACAAGTTAATTATAGGTTTAGGCAGTTATTTAATCAAGCTGAAGACACAGTAATAATTATAACAGAGAGTTTCTTGGGGTGAAGGGAGAATGCATTTTTTTTGTTTGTGCTCCAGATCTATGATTTCATGAGGATGGGGAATTCCTGGTGTAGAAACTTCCTCCACCAATACACATGAGTGATTTTCACTGTAATTTTGATAGAGTTATTAAGGTCACTAGGACATATGGTTACTAGGAGATTTTGTACAAGTATGTCCCTGGGGCAGGACTTGAATCCTAATCCCAATATCCCATTTCTTTCTCATTAATAGCATTAACAATAATCCCCATTTTAAAAAAAATTAAGATTTACAAAATTCTTTCCTCACAATCCCCTGTGAGATGAGTAATGCAAGTAGTATTATTCTCATTTTCCAGGTAGGGATACTCAGACATAATAACTGACTTACCCCACAGTCACATACATAGTGAGTTACTTGGGAAGAATTCTACCGAGATCTCCACCATTTTATTATTCTTTCCACTAGAATAGTATTTTCTAGATTGAAGGGATCTTGGAGAACATTTGTATCTAGCCCTCTCATTTTGAAGATAAGTGACCTAAATTTTTTCTTGTTGCATTCTAAATAGAATTAACAATTGTAAAAATCAAGATAACCATTAAAATTTTTTAAGAGTTTGCACATATATCTATATCTATATATTTACATATCGTGGACTCTATAATAAATAATTTAATCAAAATAGTTCCTGATCACTCACCAATATCTAAAACCACATAAAATATCCACAACATACATCAAGATGCATATTTTGGTTATCAAGCATTACATATTTTGTTTTTTCAACAAAATTTCATGTCATCAAAAGTATGTCAAACTTTGGGGGCAGCTAGGTGTAGAGCAGTGGTCCAGGAGTCAGGAGAACCCAAGTTCAAATGTGATCTCAGACACTAGCTGTGTCACCCATGTCGGCAAATCACTTAATCCCAATTGCCTCCAAAAAGAAGTATATTAAACTTTTAAAATTATTTTAGTCTAAATACACACACATTCATATGTTCTTACCATGAATGAGAATGAGAAGCAGTATGGCTTAATGGATAGAGTTGAGAAGATTTGAATTCAAGTTTCACCCTGATACGTACTATCTATATGACTCTGGAAAGGTCATTTAACTTCTTCAAGGTCTTTAAGGCTATAAGTTGAAGTGAGGATGTCAAACTTTTCTATATTGGTATAGGGAATTTCTTTACTGGAGAGCTCCTAATACCATTGAAATCATAGATTCAGTCCCTATCCCTATCTCTGGAACAATATTTGAAAATTTTACAGTTTCAGAGACTTGTTAGTACAACACTCTCACTCCCCACCTGGAAGGCCAGTGAGTGATGCCTGGAGGGATAGCCTTATGATCTGCTTGCTGAGCACATGGAAGGAGTTGTGACTCTTGCTAAGAGATCCCTTTTACCCACTGTGCTACATGTGGGGTCCACTTTAGAAAAGGAAAGTCAAGGTAGACAAGCATGACCATTTGAATGGTGGGATGGAGATCTCCCTGAAGCTTGCAGGTACATGATGAAGTTGGTCTTGGACACATTGCCTCATTCCCAGACTCTGCAAGCCTAGGGGCTATTAGGAATGGACAATACTATGGGTGATACTTCTCTCTTTGGATTCATCTTGTTCGCAAATCAAAGAGCTCATTTATTCTTGTGTCCTCATTTATCTGCTCTAACTTGTATACCTTTTCTGATTTCTTTTTACTGATTATTTTATTAAAGAGGTATGCTAGTTAGACAAAAGACCATTATGATTTTTTGTTTAATCTCAAAACCTTCAATGACCCAGAATTATCTCTTATAGCAAAACAGAGTGGCAAAAATGGCAAAGGGAGCAAGGAATCACATAGACTTCTGACTATTTGTTCTAGGCTGAGGCTGCCGCTGGTCAATCTCCTGGTACTTTCAATTCAATAATGGAGCAAAAGGAGATATCTGTGTGTCATTCAATAGTTAACAAAAAGATATTTATTTAGCCATCACAGGAGAATCAAGAAAAGTAAGCAGTGAAGACACCTTGAAGTGACTGAGCTGAGCAAAGCTTTGTTGCTTGAGTTGCCTGCTGTAGATATACAAGGCAAGCATTATAACATTTTATTCCTCCTGGTTGCTTTGTAACCCAAGTGATGAGAGAATGAGGTCACCAACCAAGCTTTTAATTGTTTGAACCAATCATGACACAAGGATGATATCAATACTTTTTTTTAAATGAAAAAAATCCAGAAATATTAACCTAATTTGGTTTTTTTAATGTGAAATCTTTGTTTGATAACCACTGAGTATTACTAAAAGAACTGAGTTTTAACAGTACTGGCATTCTTGAAATAAACAAGACCAGGACTCTGCCAAGGAGAGAGATAGGGTAGCCATGAGCAACTCCAGTTTAGAATAGAAACCTATTCATAAAGTTCTGTGAAGGAGGATAAGGAAAGATTATGTGAAATATTCCCATAAAATGGTGAAAAGTAATGAAAAGCAAAACAAGTTTTCAAAACACTTGGTAGGAGGCCCAATTAAATAAAATTAGTCCAAGAATATTTAAAAATGAGACTGGAAGGAAGACAACAAACAGAACAAAAAATGTACAAGATTTTACAGAAGTCACAGTCAACATGCAAAGGCTAGCAGACAACACAGAGCCTATGACCAAATGCTTAATCCAAATTTTACAATAAGTTACAATAGACATCCCATAATAGAAAAAGAAAGAAAAAAATTCAGACTTCTCTAGTACAAAGAAAGGACCAAAAAAATTTTATGCAAATTTTCTAGATTGTAGAGATTACATACAGAATTTCCAGATACCAAGACCCTAATCTTTACCATGTAGAAGGGATAATTATACTAGCTATACCAACTATACATGAGACTGATAGAACTGAGAGGTATGCAGCAAGAAATGTAAACCACCATCTTTTCCCTGAAGGAGCTTATGATCATGCATAATTAAAATAATAAAACAAGCTAGCATATGATTAAATGTTCCAAAGAATGGTAAACCCACTTGAACTGGAGTAAAATGGAAAGGTATTTGCATAAGAAGGGACTTGAGTGATATTTTGACCAATGAGAAATATTTGATTAAGCAGAGGAAGGAGAAAAAGGACAATCCAGATCTGAGCACCATATCTTAGAAAGAGTTCCAAGAAGTGGGAGTGAGCATGATGGTTAAGGAAGAGTCATTAAAAAAAAACCGTGTACGAAAGGTAAAGTTGGACAGAGTGAGATCAGCTTGAAGAAATTTTATAATAGGTTAAGGAGTTTGGACATCATGCTGTCGTCAGTGGAGAATCACTGAAGTATTTGAGCTGGGAAATGATATGATGACACAGTATTATTATGAAGATAGCAGTAGTTAGCATAGCCTGTAGCGGGACAAGCCTAGAAAGAGGGACGCCAGACAGCTACTAACAAGAGAAGCAATAGGCAATCAGCCTGGGATGGTGACAATAGAAAAGTAGTTTTTTAAAAAGTCCAGAGCACTTTCTCTAATATTAGCTAGAATTTGCACAGTATTTTAAATCTTTATAAAATGCTTCCATTGGTGAACCCATTTGTTGCTCAAAACAACCCTATGTGGTAGGTGCTGTTATTATTATTCCCACTCTACAGATGAGGAAACTTAGGCAGAATCTCAGCAATTTTTCCAGGGTCACATAGCTAGTAATTGACTGAGGTAGAATTTGAACTGTGGTTTTCCTGACTCCAGGTCCAAGACTTGATGAACTATACCACCTCATTGCTTCTTTACCAACCTACTTGGAATTTCCACATTGTCCTCTTGCATAGGATGCACAAAATCTCTACCACTCTTCCTCATTGATTTGTATATCAGATGGATTTTAATATTAGCTTCATTATTTATTAGTTATATTGACTTTAAACAATTCTCTGAAGTTCCCTAAGTCTTTGTTTTCTCATCTATAATATGAAATAATAGGATATTATTATTATTATTGTTATTATAGGGTATCTTCTTTGAAGGGTTATCTTGAGGATCAAATGAAATAATATATGTGAAAACATTTCAAAATACTAAAATTATATATGAATAAAAGATCATTCTTAATAATTATGCTTTCTTGAAATCACCAATTGCTAGTAGGAGGACCAGGCATATCAACTGAAATTAAAAAAAAATTATAATTTTACTTTGAAATAAAAACATTCATCCTCATCTCTATTTTCATTGTATGAATTTTAAAATGCACTTTGTCAATTGATAAAGCTTAATTTTTTTGAGGAATTCTTAAATTCTAGAACCTTTAGTATTAACTTTCAAATATATGCTTTCCATGACTTTCCAGAATCTCTAGTTCATTGAACACTATCCAGACAAGCTTCAATCCTTAAAAATAATTTGGATATAATGTCTGTTTTTATTTATACTTTCTTTCTTGTTTACATCAACCTACCCAGGAGGACTGTAAAAAAGTAAAAAGATATGGTAATGATAAAACAAAAGAAAGAAACCACCACTCTGAATACATTAGAGATTTGTTATTTTATAATGAAAAATCATGGCTACATTAGTTTAGGTGATCTGTGTTTTATTTAATGCTTGGCTAAATATACTCAAGGTGCATTCAATCTTCATGAAGCATTTCAGCAAATTCTTTCCTTATAAATAATCTCTGTACACACCTTTTTGAAAAATCACTTTGATAATGCTAGTTATTAATGTACTGAAGAACATATTTCAGGTTTTCATTTATTTTTGTTGTGCTTCATATTTTCATCTTCCAGAAAATTTTGCTTTCAAGAGACTCATTAAGTTTTTTCACAGTCATAGTTACATGGTTACCAGTTATGGCTCAATAGCTTTTTGACAGCTGTCCTTGAGGGTCTATCATGAATGCTACAGAATTGGGATTATTAAGAAAACACATGAAGTACCAAGCCCCAGCTTTATTTCAGAAGATTTCTTGTTAAGTTCAACAAGAATTCCTCCCTAGACATTTTCCTCATTATTGCACAAGTTGTATCTTCCAGATTCCCTTGTACTGGAGGATTTGCTGGCCTTTAAAAATGTTTCTTCTTATCCCTGTTATGTCTAGGTGAGGTCCTCAAACAGAGAGCACAACTAAAAAATTTCTCTCCTGGACTCACCTAGTTCATCAAAAGTATAAATGCTCTCTTTTATTCCCCAAGCACTTTGGATACTAACCATGCTTATCTGGAAAGAGCATCTCTGACAACATTGGACACAAATTAATAAACCACTCATCATATTCCCTTTTAATCATTCAAAAAAAGCTGTTAAAAGGGCTGTTTAATTTTTAATAAGAAATTGCCCCTTATAGGAGGAGATGGTAGACTAAACACTGAAGTTTCCTACTCAGGTGCAGGGTGCAGAAATAAATCCTGCTTACTAATGTGCTTCAAAATGTGGTCCTTCAGAAATTGCTTCTGTGAGTAGGGGGAGGGGAGAAGAGAAAAAGATGGGGAAGGAAAGACTCTTGGGTTCTCTCTTTTTCTGCCACAGAATACTGATTTTTAAAGTATTCTTGGTAAAATGTCCGCAGCAACATCAACAAATTACACAGCCCCATGTGAATAATAACAGTGAGAGCTTAGCTCTTGTGGACCCTATCTTCCACTGGTAAGTTCTTCCCACACCCTCCATTTGACAGAAGGGCTGCAGACCAGCTATCCCTAATTCTTTAGGTAGCTCCCAAGCAATAGCTACCTCCTGATCACATCCCCTTGGGCCTGTTCTCCCATTGATGACTTCTTTTCAGAACTTCCCTTTTGCAGAAGGGCTCCAGACCAGCCTTCTCCTCTCAGTCTCTGAACTATGCTCCCCCAGAATATCTCCTTCTCTTTTCCTCCCTTTTCGCCTTCCCCTTCTCAAATTCCTCCATCAAAATGTAAATTTTAGGGCAATGATGTCTTTCTTTTTTGCCTTTCTTTGCATCCCTAGTCTTAGAACAGTGCTTGGCCAATATTGTTGATTTTCAGTCATTTCAGTTATGTCTGATTCTTTGTGAGCCCATCTTTTCCAATTCATTTTACATATTAAAAAACTGAGGTAAACTGGGTGAAGTGACTTGCTCAGGATCATATGGCTAAAAAGTATCTGAGGCCAGATTTGAACTCAGGAACAAGGGTCTTCCAGGACCAATATTCTATCCATTGGACCACCTACCTGTTCTCTTGATCCACAGTAGTCACTTAAATACTTGCTGAATCTTCAGAAATTCTGTTATTACAAAGCACATTATGAGGTGCTACATAAGATTCAAAAAAGAGCCTTCAAGGAGCTCACTGAATAGAATTTTAGAGAAGCATTTTATTTTTTCAAATTTGGAAGAAATAAGAAAGAACCTTTTAAATAGTACAGAGAGGAAACCAGATTTAGTTTTAGGTCTAGGATGAACTCTAGAAATTCAATGAATAAGGCTCCCAATCAACTTATCCACAAAAGCTGGACTTCTGATCAAATGAAAAATTAATAATACTGGGTGGGCACCTAGAATGATTCAATAGATAGAGTGCTGGATCTGGAGTCAGAAAAACCTGAATTCAAATCTAGTCTTGGAAATCTGCAAATTATGATTCTGAGCATTTCACTTAACTTATATTTACTGAAATTTTCTTCACTGTAAAATGGTGATTTTGCCCACCACCTCAAAGTGGAACCAAGATGGCAGAGTAAAGGCTTCTGTTAACCTCTCTGCCAAACTGCTCCAAATTCCTTTAAATGATGACTCTAAATAAACTTTGGAGCATCAGAATACCCCAAAAGATGGAGTAGAACATTTTCCAGCCAAAGGCAACTTTTCTAAGTTGTGAGGGTACAATAGAAATTGAGCTTCTGCTCAGCAGAACTGGTCTATGACATCAGGTGGGAATCCAACGTGCAATCCCAGTGCATGGCACACCAGTGCAGCCCCAACCCCAGCTCCTGGACCAGATCTGATCTCTGAATCAGCAGCAGTACTGATGGCTTCCAGACCTTTCAGCCCAGAGATACCAAAGAGAAGCTGGAAAGTCAGCAGAAAAAGGTCTGTGGAACCAAAGCCCAGGACACAATTCCAGTGCAGGCTCACCCAGGCCCCAGTTCCAGCCCAGACCCCAACATCAATGGAGAGGATCTATGGCAACAAGGTGGGAGTCTGGTGTACGGTCCCAGTGCAGCCCTGGCCAGCAGAGCCCCGGTCCTGGCCAGCACACTATATCTTACAGCTACAATGGGGCAGGGATATACCTAACAGCTATAGGGAAGAAAAGAGTGTTTGTGGTCAGGTTCCTAGAAGGATCTCTGAAACAGCTGCACAAAACCCCTGAAGCCTGGGACAGTACACCCTCCACCCTGGAACAGGCCCCTATTTTAACAAAGAATTAAAATCAGAGAAATAGGCTAAGAAAATGAGCAGAAAACAAAAAAAAATCTCTGACCACTGAATGTTATTATGGTAACAAGGAAGATCAAAACACACACTCAGAAAATAATAACAAAGTCAAAGCTCTTACATCCAAAGGCTCCAAGAAAAATAAGAATTGGGCTCAGGCCATGGAAGAGCTCAAAAGGGACTTTGAAAATCAAGTAAATGAGATAGAGGAAAAATTAGGGAAAGAATTAAGAAGTGCAAAAGAAAATACAAAAACTAATGAGGAAAAGAATGCCTTAAAAAGCAATAGTGGCATAAGGCCAGGAGAAAATAAACCAAAAGTTAATTAGAAATTAAATAATCTAATCCTGAAGAATGAATGGGTGAAAGAGCAAATCATAGACACAATCAATAATTTCATCCAGGAGAATGACAATAAGGAGACAACATACCAAAATTTGTGAGATATGGCTAAAGCGGTTATAAGGGGCAATTTTATATCTCTAGATGCTTACTTGCATAAAATAGAGAAAGAAAAGATCAAAGAATTGGGCTTAATATTAAATAAACTAGAAAAAGAACAAATTAAAAACCCTCAATTAAATACCAAATTGGAAATTCTAAAAGTAAAAGGAGAAATTAATAAAATTGAAAATAAGAAAACTATTGAATTAATAAATAAAACTAAAAGTTGGTTCTATGAAAAAACAAAATAGATGAGCCTTTAGTTAATTTGATAAGAAAAAGGAAAGAGGAAAATCAAATTGTTAGTCTCAAGAATGATAAGGGAGAACTTTCCTCCAATGAAGAGGAAATTAGAGCAATAATTAGGAGTTACTTTGCCCAACTTTATGCCAGTAAGTTTGATAATCTAAATGAAATGGAGGAATATCTACAAAAATATAGATTGCCCAAGTTAAAAGAAGAGGATATAAATTATTTAAATAGCCCCATATCAGAAAAAGAAATAGAACAAGCTATTAACCAACTCTCTAAGAAAAAATCTCCAGGGCCAGATGGATTTACATGTGAATTCTACCAAACATTCAAAGAACAATTAATTCCAATACTACACAAACTATTTGAGAAAATAGGGACAGAAGGTATACTGCCAGAATCCTTCTACGAGACCAATATGGTGCTGATAGCTAAACCAGGTAGGGTGAAAATGGAGAAAGAAAACTATAGACCAATTTCCCTAATGAATATTGATGTAAAAATTTTAAATAAGATATTAGCAATGAGATTACAGAAAGTTAACCCCAGGATAGTACACTATGACCAAGTAGGATTTATACCAGGGATGCAGGGCTGGTTCAATATTAGGAAAACTATCAGCATAATTAATTATATTAATAACCAAACTAACAAAAACCATATGATTATATCAATAGATGCAGAAAAAGCCTTTGACAAAATCCAACACCCTTTCCTATTAAAAACACTAGAGAGTATAGGAATAAATGGGCTTTTCCTTAAAATGATCAGTAGCATCTATTTAAAACCATCAGCAAGCATCATATGTAATGGAGACAAACTAAAACCATTCCCAATAAGATCAGGAGTGAAACAAGGCTGCCCACTGTCACCATTACTATTTAATATTGTATTAGAAATGTTAGCTTCAGCAATAAGAGAAGAAAAAGAGATAAAAGGAATCAGAGTAGGTAGTGAAGAAACCAAATTATCACTCTTTGCAGATGACATGATGGTATACTTAGAGAACCCTAGAGACTCAACTAAAAAACTACTAGAAACAATTCACAACTTTAGCAAAGTGGCAGGATTCAAAATTAATCCACATAAATCATCAGCATTTTTATACATTACCAACAAAGTTCAGCAGCATGACATACAAAAAAATTCCATTCCAAATAGCAGATGATAGGATAAAATATTTGGGAATCTATCTGCCAAGGAAAAGTCAGAAACTATACGAACTAAATTACAAAACACTTTCCACACAAATAAAATCAGACTTAATCAATTGGAAAAATATTAAGTGCTCATGGGTAGGCAGAGCGAACATAATAAAAATGACAACACTACCCAAACTAATCTACTTATTTAGTGCCATACCAATCAAATTCCCAAGAAATTATTTTACAGATCTAGAAAAAATAGTAGCAAAGTTCATTTGGAAGAACAAAAGATCAAGGATTTCAAGGGAATTCATGAAAAAAAAGGCAGATGAAGGTGGCCTTGCTGTACCAGATCTAAAGCTATATTATAAAGCAGCGGTCATCAAAACCGTTTGGTACTGGCTAAGAAATAGAGCAGTCGATCAGTGGCACAGGATAGGATATCAGGACTATCTAGGCAATAACCTTAATAATCTAGTATTCGACAAACCCAAAGACCCCAGCTTTGGGGATAAATACTCACCATTCGGCAAAAACTGCTGGGAAAATTGGAAA
>JAJPUD010029562.1:0-13800 GCA_023553655.1 Myrmecobius fasciatus
TGTGTGTGTGTGTGTGTGTGTGTGTGTGTGTGTGTGTGTGTGTGTGTAAAGGCACAAAGTACATTTTCTACTCAGGTTCACAAGCTTTTTTTTTTTTTTTTCATTCTTTCTTTCTCTTCCCTTTGACATGATTCTGATTAGGATGAACCTCATAGTAGCCTGTGAGGTGAGGTACAAAGGATCAGCATTGTCCGTTCTGTTTTCAGTTGTAATATTTCTTCTTGGTTGGAGGTTTCTTTGGGGCTTGTGTTGTGATTTCTGTTGGTCTCATTTCTTGGACTTGGTTTTTTGAAGTACCTTGTGATTGGTTGTCAACCCCCTGGCTAGAAGAGTGGTCTGTGATAAAGCGTTATCTAATAGTAGCTGTCTATAGAGGTCATTGGAAAACATGTGACCTGACACCAGAATTACACATCTTTTGGTGACCCCCTTATGCTCATCTCATTATTGTTCCTTGAATTGACAGGAAGATATCTTTTGAATGTAATTTTATCTTACGTCAAAAAATGTCTGACTTTGTGAATTCTCTTCTTTCCCATGCAAATACAGCTCGATTTCTATAGCATTTGGGGGAGCAGCAAAAAAATGGTGTTCATTCACTTTTTAGATCTCTGCATTGGAACTGGAGTTTATATTTGAACAAGTATCTCCTCTTACAATGCTGTGAACTTCTGTTATAGAATTTTGATTGCCTGTTCTGTCACTGTGATCCATTTACTCATTTTGTGGGAAAGTCTGCCTTGTTACTATAGTTGGCATTTGAAGACAAAGACCTTTGAAGAATATCTGGATTCAGGCTGACCAGAAGAGTACTAGCATTCTACACTTTGCTCCCTGGGGGTAAAATGGAAATTTTGTCCTTTGTAGTCTAGTGGGAAATAAAATAAATATCTCACAGATGTACTCAGTATAAAGTGGAGCCATTGACATTTTGGGAAACAAAACCGAAAGACACAGAAAATCATGATGATGAATCAGTTTTGGGATGTCAAATGAGCATTGCAAGAGCCACTATTAGAATCAAATACATTAATAAAGTGTTGCAGCTATACATTCAAATACAATTATCAAAAGTTGAACTTTATTTACCCATGTGAGTCCTGATGGTTTTTTTTGTGGCTGATTAAATTCATAATTTTAACGTTTATACCGAAAAGCTAATTTAGCTATTTTATCCTTTGTGTAATTTTGATGTTGATTTGGAAAGATTGTTCTGATGTTTGTCTTTCATTTTCGAAGAGAACCAGTGACTGACTTCCCAGGATGATGTCTTAACTTGCTTGTGAATTGATTTAAGGGGCCAGATTTGCACAGAGTTGTCAGTCTCACACTTTCAAAGTCTTTGGCAATGGTCCAGTGGCAAGACAAAAGTCAAGATGACCAGGTTGTAGTGGATGACCATGGCATCTTCAGTTTCTGACCAAGTTAATGAACCCTCCAGAACACCTGTTTCAGCGCCTTCATGGCCATTGGAACAAATTGTTCTTATCTGCCTATTCCATCTGGGGAAAAGTCTTTTATGTGTTTGGTGTAGACATTTCCCTAACTAATCCTAACAGGTTTCCTGTCAGTTACCCTCAACCTGGCTTAGCCAGTCTGCTGAGACTATAATGACAAAATAAATAAGCTTAAACTTTTATTGGGGAAAAATAACACATACACATAAAACTTTGTCTGCACACTTTAAAAGAAAGCACATCTGCTTTCAAAAAATTTATCCTTGTATATTCTGGGCCTATAATAGTACCTTGCTTATAGCTAACTTAGTATATGTTTGTTGATAATTATTTGTTGAATTGAATTTGAATGAGTGATAATGGGCCTCATTAACCTGCATGTTTACATTTTGGTTTTATTCAGTGGTGGGAGGGGATCGATTCAGGAGTGATTGGTTATAACAGTGAAATATCACCTTTAATTTTATTTTTAATATTCAGATTTGAAGCTATGAACTATCAGTCTTGAAAGAGATGCCTTTTAATTTTTTTTTCATAGAGATCTCATCATTTTAGATGTGTACTTTTTTTCCCCTTCAATTTCTAGGGTACATCTTTGTCTAAAACATGTGAGTAGGCAGATCTCTAGATTTTTCTCTACATGTATAAGCTTAAAAAATTAAATGGTTGAGCTTCAGCTGCTTGTGTTGATTTATGGCTGCTAGGTAGCAGCTAGAAAGAATTTTGTACTGCTGTTAGATAACCATACTAGGTGAAATCCTTGCATGGGCCCATATCCATATCTTGATTAACAAAAGAAAACAGACGTTAGCAGTATAACTATAGTAAGCCACATAATACCACATAATAAATTTTTCACTTCCAAACTTTCATGAGGAAGAACCACAGAATTGTTCTGCATGCTGAAATAGATCAAATTATATTGGCTTTAGTTGCTAAGAATGAGTAGGACATTTGCATAATAGATTATATTCTGTTATTTTGAAGTCCTTTTCAGCTTTTACTTTTGAAGTGTCTTAAGAATATCATTAAAATAATTGTTTTCCAGGGGCAGCTAGGTGGCGCAGTGGATAGAGCACCAGCCCTGAAGTCAGGAGGACCTGAGTTCAAATCTGGTCTCAGACACTTAACATTCCCTAGCTGTGTGACCCTGGGCAAGTCACTTAACCCCAATTGCCTAAGCAAGAAAAAAAAAATTGTTTTCCTTTTTTTTTTAAACTAAAACTAGCTTGGATTAAAAAAAATTATTACCATTATTCACTGTATTAATATGACAGTTTCCCCCAAATTTTAAACAATTGAAACAAATAACAAGGCTACATTTAAAAAAAAATTCCCTTTTTATTAAAACAGTGCAAATAGAAGCCAGTAGTTAATCTAACTTTTAATCAGGCAATATATTTTGTTTCTATCAGGATCATTTCATTTGTTGTTATCCTGATAAATTGAGCTGGCTAGTCTTATGGACTATGGTGGTCAAGAACCAGGCTGGCATAATTGAGCTCAGCACCAGATAAGTCACAGAGCAATGAACTATTTGGTCACAGCTAGCTGGAGAGGAATTGGGGCCTCTGTCACTAGAGGCATCCCCCAATTTTCCAAGTAATAATTCTTTGCAGTACTTAAGTTAAATGGATCTTTCTGGAATATTATCTTTTTTTCTTTAAAACAAAACAAAAAGTCCAAGTAGTGTTTTTTTTCTGTTTAATTTTGTATATAGAACCTTTTGTTTTTAATTTTTAAGAATGTAAGATATTTGCTCAGTTGAATGCTTCAAACTTGCAACTGTTTGTAGTAAGTTTGTTTTATTGAATAGTCATCTCTTCTAAATTGTAGCATGTATGATGAAATACCTACATATTCTTGGCTATCTGAGCTTGATGTGTTATGAATGCTATGAAATATTGTAGGAGTTACTATAATTTGATCAGGTTTTGATATCAAGAGAAAGTACCAAAACCCCTTTAGTATAATAAATTAAATAGAAACATCCTTGACGTATGGTTGAGCTCAAACTTCTGCCCTGATTCATTTCTTTAGAATCCTTTAATTTATCTGTGCTTAAGATTCCTCCAGTTTTCCAGAGCTGGAAAGAGAAATGTAGGAATGCTAACTTGTTAGTTAATTTTCTCATATCTTTTGCTTGATCAGAGTTGACTTAGAATTATTCCAAGAGGTCAGTGCAAAATATGAAACTAATAGTTTCTTTTCTTTCCTTTAGCTCTTCTCTACTAAATCAAATCTTAAAATTAGGTTGTCCCTGCAGTCTATTTTGAGCCGTGGTTGAGAATCACAAATTTCATCAGGACTACATTTCAGTTTGTTTAGTTTTTAAGAAAATGATTCCACAAATTAAAAAAAAAAAAGATAGTCCTCATTGATACCTTCACACTCAGTTTGCTGGGCTTATTCAAGCTTACTTGCCATCAGGAGTTCTGCTAATGGGAAGCTTTATGTTCTGTTTAAAGTAGAAATTCAAATGTTGGTGCCTAAATCGATTTGAGGTTCATCCTAGTTAAAGTCTTTTATGCAATTGATTAAGGAGAAGATAATTACTAAATGCCTATTACATGGAAGACTGTGTTATTGGTGGTACTAGGTACTTGGCTAGAGCATCTTTGATTGCAAAGTTTATTAATGTAGATCTTCATGTTAGGAGATTGAGGGAATACAATACTATATATTTTGGAGTTGCTTTTTAAAGTAAGGCAAGGGTTACATTAAGCATTAGTTTAGAAGAGAGGAGGTTATCTTTAAAACCTTCAAAAATAATTTGCTTCTTAGGTCATAGAAGGTTTAGTGAGTCTTTTTTTATTACTTGTGTGACTTTGAACAAGTTGCATAACTTATAGCTCATCTGTGAGAATAAGGTTGGGCTAGATGACCTAAGGTCCTGTCTAGTACTTCTGCATCTTTGATCCTCTGGACTTTACATTTCCCCTTATGTGCATAATGTTTGTTTGCAATCCAGAAGTGCTGTCATCTCATAGGAAAGTTTTTTTCTTACGCTGATTGTTGTGATTCAAACACCTTATGCAAATTATATCCAAATTTAGGGAAATCTCAATATAATGATGAAGATAGAGATACAGATTGAATCTTGATGTCATTGTAACTTGGGTGAGGAAACTCCCCCTACCCGTCCAGGCTGATGCTTTCCCTGAAACTTTTGGTCTTTAAAGCACTAAGAGGTTATAAGTGACTTTCTTAGGATCACACAATCTATATGTATCTTACAAATGCCCTAGGGTATATAATTTTTAATATTAAAAATATGCATTTATAAAAATATTTTAAAATCTTTATGTCCCTTCCCTCATTCTCCAGTATGGTTGACCCGAAGACCTCTGATCCCTATTTCTGTACATGTTTTAATTATTTTATCATTCTGCTAGTGCTTTTCAGTTTCCAAGGTGGTTTTTTTTATGTTTCATAATAGTCATACCTATTTGATAGACAGGATAAGCACCCTTTAAAATACTGATGTAGATAAGTATGCTTTTGTAATTAAGTTCTGCATTTAGCCTGGTTTGAGGAATACAAGTTTTGTCATTGGTTTCAAAATACCATTTTTTGTTCTTAGTTACATGTGAAGTTATCTTGCTACTCTCTTTAGACCATAACAAAGACCATAACTGTTTTCCCTTAAATTCCTTTTAAGATATTATCAGGTTATTTTTAAAAATAGTTTTGAGGAAATTTAAGATGATTTATTATCTAAGGTTTACTATTGTTTTTCTTGAACTCTTTCAATTCAACCGATAGCAAATCAGCTATTTTTAAGATTTGGCTAACCGTTGGTCCACACTATAAAAATTTGTGTGTGTGTGTGTGTGTATACTCCTAGTCATTAATTCTAATCTGTATATAATATTCATGTATACATTATACGGAGTATATTAGAAGCACAAACATTTTTACAGAAGGATTAGCATTAAAACCCTGTCTATAAGTAAGTATCTGAAAATGATGTCCTATTCATTTAAAGAATTATTAAAAGGGAACTTGGGGACTGATTCTGAATTCTCTTTGTTCTATTGTTTTTGTAATTAATTTTCATCAGTTGACAGATGTTTGTGCCTTCTTAATTGCTTTATGTGAAGTACATAGATTCCATACCATTTCTTTGAGTCCCTTTAATGTTTTACTTGTGTAATTTGTATTTCTAAATTATAGAAGCCAAATGTTTGTTCTAATTTTGTTTATTTTAGATTTACCAGAACATAATTCAGTTAAACAAATATTTGTTAAAATACCTGCTGCATAGGAATTATGATGGTACTTTTTGGGGAAGATACAAAGTTTAGATAAGACACAGTCTTGTCCTCATGAAACTTGACACATGTGTCAAGCTTCTACTCTTGACATTCCTGGGACATTATAAAGAATGAGATGAAACTCAAAATTTCAAAAAGGGAATATTAAAAAGATGTTATTACATGTAATTGGGGGATGGAGGTGGAGCCTTTTTAACTGTTAACTTGGGCCCCATAGGAACCTTTAGGCTGACAAATGCTATTATTAGTTAGGTTCATGTCTCTCAACTTCCTAATTTTGTAACATAGCAAATATACATATTCATATTAAGCGGTCTTATATTTTTATTTTCTGGTAGAGAAAGAAAATGGAGAGAGGCTTGGTGCTTAATTATTACTGAGAACTTTATTTCTAACGTGAAAAAAAAGTTTACTTTTATAGTAGTGTAGACCATTACAGATAAGCCCACTACATTTTGATTCTAGAGTTTCTGGAGACAGTTGGGTTTAAGTGACTTGCTTAGGCTCACCCAGCTAGCTAGTAACTATTAAGTATGGGGTTCAATTTGAATTCAGTTCCTCCTAACTCCAGGGCAGGTGCTTTAGCCACGGTGACATCTAGCTTGGGTTTTACAAGGTGATAGAATGGTAGGTCCTAGTTTATTTTGCCAGCCTTTTCTGTGAATTTGGAATATTTTTAGAATAGCATTAATTTGTAACTTAGTTACAAATTAACTTATTATTTGATTATTGCATTAATAATTTACTGGTTTGGAGAGGGTTTTTTTGAGATTATTTGGAATATTAGGTTAGAGTATGTATGTGTTCTTTGCTACTCATGTGATAGTTGAAAGCAGTTGATCCCATAAAATTTTATTCTGATTGTATATGGACCAAGAGCCAGTTTTTTGACTAGTTCTGTATGTAAGAAACATGAATCTTCATTTTATTTTATTTCTTATACTTGTTTTTCCCAGATTGGTTTTAAGTATAAAGTTGAGTATTTTTTTCCCCAAGAACAAGAAGGGTTTGCATGCCCTTAAGCTACATGATTCCTTGTTAGCATAAAAATGAAAAGTGAAAAAAATATTGACCTCTATCAATAATAGCTTTTTTATATGTTCTATAAGTGAAGATGGTAAGTACAGTGTTGCAAAGTGGGATGAACTTGGAGCCAGGAAGATCTGGGTGTGAATCCTTTCTCAGCCTAACTAATTTCATGAGTTACCCTGACAAGTCTGAATCTCTCATATTCTGTAAAATAGGGAATTATAAAAGCACCTACCTCAACACAGTTATTTAGGATCAAGTGAGAAAACTCTAATAAAGCATATTGCAAATCTTAACAGCATTAAAATTCTAACTAGTGTTTTTATAATAATATTAAATGTTATATAGTAAGTATTAAATTAGTGGTTTGGGAATTAGTGGGCTTTTTAGTAAAATCCAAACATTTCTTTCATCCATGTATGAGGCTTCATGTAACACCCCCCCAAAAAAAAGCACAATTTTAATATTTTTATTGGTCACTTAATATTATCTTAATACAGTGAACTTGAACCAACAAATTAAACCCAAGTCTCATTATCCTTTGCTCTTTGTTGTTGGAAAGGGGTGGAGAGGGTAGAGGGAAGATCTGGAACCTTGGCGGGGAGCTGATGAAATTTCCTGTACTCAGGCAGGTAAGCAATTCTTCTGTATGTTAGTTGTAGAGAATTGCCTTCCTGGGGGGTTGGGGCTGGTAGACATTGACTTGCTTAGGGTTACCCACTACTAGTGTGGGTTTAAGGCAAGACTTGAAATCTAGATAATCCAGACTTGGAGGTTTGTCCTCTAACCTTTGTTCCATATTTTCTCTTGCTTTTCCCACTTAGAAAAATTTTCAGTCTTCCTCTGTTATTGGAACAAACAGCCTGATGCATGCAAAAATATCAAGCAGCATTTATTGAGATGGGAACCTCATTTCACTTTGTCAAAAATGTTGAAATGAAAAGAGCAGCTTTTTGTCAACTTAAAAGATAGTTTTGTTGTGTCGTAGGCTTCATTATATGAGGATTTTTACATTTAGCTTTTTGATTAGTTAAAAGTTATGCTTTTCTTTCCTTAGAAAGATTACTGATGATTTAGAGAAAGTAAATAAAAGATTTACAGGAACTGTTGTTAGGGAACTGTGATTTGAAGTGTGCCTATAGTGTAAAATTGAATTCTGCCTGCTGATCAGGGTTCTACATCCAGAATCTGGTTCAGGGGTTCACTGTGTCACTGACCTAATTATATAACCCAAAGACTAGGACAGATTCCAAACCGTCATATGGCTGGTATGCTGCATCCAATGAACCACAAATGGGGAGACAGGGTGGCCTGCAGAAGGGAGGGGATTGGTAGAGACATGTGCCATTGTGTTTGAGGCTTTGTTCCAGCTCTGACTCAACTCAGTTCTCACTTCTGTGCCAGGGACATAGTTAGCCCCAGGCTAGATCAACTCAATGCCTGAATCAGTGTGGCTTGTCAAGTGAAGCAGTGGGAAGAGAGTCCCATCAGTACACTGTCAGAAATGTACCCAAGACTTGCCAAAGACTTAACTGCCAGCTCAGACTTGGCCTGTTGGCTTTTTGTCTCACCAAGCTACATTGCTTTCCATTTTTTGAAGTAAGCATCGAAGGACTCGCCACTGAGACTCCCAGACTCTCCACTGAGACTCCCAGACTCTCAGGGAAGAACTTGGTTTTTTTGTGTGGTTAAAATGTTCTGACCCTTCTTTCTGAGTTTAAAGTGGCTGGGTATAGTGGAATAATTCATTTTAAATTTGTGCTATACTGATGGAGAGAACCTTTCCTCTTTTCATTGTCTTCCAAAGTACTGGAATAATCAAAGCATTTTATACATATGCTATGTTATAGACAAGCCTGAACTTTAAAATATGTGCCTCTCTATACATACATATAGACATACTTATACAAAAATGTGTATGTTTATATTTATATTCATGTGTGTGTATGCTCACACATGTATAAAAAGTATAAAAAGTTAGTTATCGGTCAAGATCTTTCTCTAACTAGAATTATCACTGTCCAACTGTAGAAATTGTTTACAGATGGCCACAAAGGAAAATATATATTCCTAGTCTTATGTCTTTTCTGCCAGCTTTTGCCATTAACAAGAACATTGATTCTTTTTTTTCTTTTTAATTATTTGTGTGCATCTGAAATTTGAGTCTGATTAGGCACATTCTCCTCCTGTCCCCTCCCCTCCAAGTTCCATTTTCTGCTTTTAAAATGTGTCTTCCTCCACTAACCCTAAAATAAAGGTTTCCCCAAATTGGATTCCTTGAATGTGTTCTAAAAGAATATGAATAGGGTTTCTGTGAGAATGCTCATGTGATTAGTCCAGATATAGGATAGTAGGCTTGGAATGAATCAGATAAATAGTAGTGTTAGGCAAAATTGGATAAGAAAATGAAAAGACAAATACCAGAGATAGAACCAGGGATTATTTGTGGTGGGTGATTGCACCGTGGAGGATGGGATCTTGTAAGAGCCAGAAATCAGGGAGATTATCTATCTATCTGTCTATCTGTCTGTCTATTTCCCTGTCTCCTTGATTTTACATATACATATGTGTAAGATTCTGCTCTAAAGGTAACCCAGGCCTTTGAAGTAGCAACTCCCTAACCCCCTCATTTCCTCCTCTATTCTAATGCCTCCTTTTATATCCAGAACACTTTCTGTTCTCTCTAAATATGACCACCAGCATGTCTTCTCTATGAGATTTAGTTTCCATATCTGTAAAATAGGGATAACAGTCACTACTTTTGTATTATTACATGATTGTGTCCAAGCTTAAACGAGATAATGTATATAAAGTGATTGGCAAAACAAAAACCAAATTCATGTGTTTTTACACTCATGCACATGTGCATATATATGTATGTGTCTGTATATATGCATACACAGACACATGTCCATGTGTATATGCATGTGTATATATCTTTCTGTACACATATAATAAAAATGTCAGTGCAGTAGAATGTATCCCTATTGAAGGCAGGGACCATTTTTCATTTTCAGTCTGTTTCCCTGGTACCTTGTACATAGTAGGCACTTAAATGTTTGTTAAATTGAACCACTGCCTATTGAAATTATTTTCTTTACAAATTCACCTCTTTCATGAAACCTCTTAATTCCTCTCCACCCACTTCCCCCAAAATAATTTTTCTCCATTCACTTTTTCCTAGAGTACTTTGTATGGTTCACTCTTTTGATTCTCTCTTAGTCAATCTTGGATATCATATATTTACCTACATATCCCTTATCCTCCCTTCCCCTTTTCCCCCATCCCCTTTTCATCCTAAATTTCAGAGAGGGAACTTTGTCAGGTGCCACCTGTTATTATCTCCTGTGCCTGGTGCATATTGAATAAATGATTTGCTGTTTTAAGGAACTGAAGTAAATTAATACAGATGAAATAATCAGCTTTTGCATAATTGAGGACCTGCCCTGTCAAACCAGAACACTACCTAATCTGACATAAATGGGGCCTTTCGGGGGCCCTGGGCAAATGAGTTACTTTAGTTCCCTCTATTCTGCTCTTGCTCACTTCCTGCTGTTCTATCGTCAACAGTGGGTTTTCTCCCCTTTTAATTTGAGAAGATAAAGCCATATTTGTAATGTAAATTAAAGTGTTAATTTCAAATGTACTGTTATCAGTTTACCTAAAAAAAAATGCTGGCAGTTTGAAAAAAAAAATAGCAAAATATGGTCATTCTGTGCTTTTGACTTCTTTTAAAAGGCATTGAAATTGAGGTTTTCTTTCATTGAAATTTTTCAATGTACTTTGAAATCTGTGTGTGTGTGTGTGTGTGTGTGTGTGTGTGTGTGTGTGTGTAGGGCCATGTAGGTAATATTGTTCTGTGGAAAAGTCTGAATTGTAATTTGGTGAAACCTCAGACAGATTGATAATGAAATGTCCTACTTAGGTCAAAATGAAAGTAAGATTTTGAACTCCTTTACTTAGAGCATTGTCGATCCCTTGTAGTGGTCTTAATATAGCTTCTCTTCCTTCCTTCTTTGGTTAAAATGGCATAGTTCTCATTGTATCGAATTCTATCTATAGATGCTCCGTGTATTTAATAATTAGACACAATAATTTCATCGGATGTGTTTGACTGTAGAAATTGTAACCAGAAAAGCAGAGGAACATTTAGAAAGTTTTTTTGGGGGGGATGGGAGTGGGGGGGTAATGAATCCCCCCCCATTTTTAGATAATTAGCATGATGGTAGGTAGTATGAATTGGTTTGTTAGCAAATACATGTTTTTGTAGGTGATTAATAGACATTTGTACTAGAAATTCAAGTAGAGGACATTTGAGGAGCCAATTTGTATTCTTTATGCATTTATCCAGTACTTTTAGGTTTACAGATCTTATCATTTGATCTTCCAAACAATTGTGATAGATGGGTGCTATTATTCCCATTTTATGGATGAACTAACTGAAGCTGAGAGAGGTTAAGTGTTGTGCCCAAGCTCACATGGCTAGTGAGTGAAGCAGAATTTGAACTTTGAGTCTTCCCAGGTTCACTGCGCCATCTAGCTGCCTATGACTGCTCTAAGCAAAGGGAAATATAGATTTCACCATTGATTTGCCCTGTGACCAAAGGACACTTAACCACAATTTTCTCAAAAGATGTTTAAAAAAAAAAAAAAAAAGATTTTTACATCATTAAACACAAGTTGCAGGTTATAGTAAGTAAATTTAGTAACCATCAATAAAACGGCCTTTCAAATATATTAACAAGAATCTTTTTTCAAAATTTGTATATGAAATTGTAAACTTCTTTTATTGAGTTTTAAAAAAATTAAATAGATTTGAACTTAACAAAGTTGTTAAGTAATAGAGTTGTCTAGTGTGGTTATATGCCCCCTTTTCTGAACTTCCCCCTCCCCTAGGAATTGAGATTGTTTAACCTCAGCAGAGAGTGGGGAGCAATTTAAATCTAAAATTATATGAAGTTGTCATAAGGATGGTAATTAAGAGTTCTGCATTCCCTGAGGAGAGCAGAAAATGTCAAGGCTAGGAAGCAAGAATGAATGTGGCACTGCAAAGCTTGCCTGCTAGTAGGTCCTTTGTGAGATAGATTTTGGTATTAAATTTTCCTTTTCAATTTTAGTGTGACAGTAGTGCAAAAAATTAGATGTTTCCAATGAAATATTATGGTAATATTAACATGCAAAAAGTTAAAGTAAAATTTACACTTCTTTTGTTATGACTCTTCCCTAGTATAAGATTTTTAAACTAACCACCCTACTAATTTCTCTTGCATTTCTTTACCATCAATGTTTAGGGCCACATCAAATGTTTTGAAAGTACAGACCTGTATTGTACTTAACCTGCGTCTATTGCATAATAGTGATATTGTCAACTATGCCAAGAAAAACAATTTTCCCTTCTCTGAAGTCTAATCTGTATTGTTAAATTATTATGGTTAAGTTTTACCTTAAAAATTCCAAATTGTAATCACTTGTCCCTCCTCAAAATATTTTCCTTTCATAATTACTAATAATTAGTTATCTGATAACTTGTGGTTTAAAAAGTCTCTGTCTCTGTCACTCTTCCTCTTTGCCCCCTTTTCTCTCTCCCTTTTCATCCCTGATTATTTCTGTCTCTTTGTGTCTTCTGTCTATTTCCTCTGCCCCCTTTTTGTTTTGATTTTCTCTGACTCTATTCTCCTTTTTCTTTTTTCCCCCAGATTAGGACAGTGAAAAACTGATGCCCCCTGTTGGTATACATAGGGAACTAGAAGATCCTTAATAGCATTCTGAACTTTTGAAAACCAATTGGGTTTTTAAAAAAATATTTTTCTTTTTAGTCTTTATATAATACTTTGTCTTGGTCTTGACTTAATTCATCTTATTAAATCAGAATGATAGAAACATAAAAAAATTGGTTTCATTTTTTTCATTAGCAATTCTATAACTAGTAAAATTATTCCATCTTCAGCTTCTCTTCATTTGAAATTTTGAAGAAAATGATGTCCTAAAGTTTCTTTGGACATAGAGGAAGAATTTCATGGGAATCTCAACAGGTTTAAAGGGCTTTAGAGATTATTTAATCTAGTTTAAATGACTCTTTCTGGATCATAAAGACAGTAAATAGTAGAACTAGCATTCAAGCCTTAGCCCCAGAGCTTGAAGTCTTAAGATTTTTTTTCTGCTACAGGTTTTTGTTGACACGTGGCATATTTTCCAAAGATGTGAACATGTCAGAAAAAACGTCCTCTCAAGTGTTATTTCCTCAAAGTTTCTAAATTTCTTTAATATTTAATTTTATAACCACAGCCAAAAGTGGATCATTTTCCATGAACAGTTCATAGAAGGGAGAGACCTTAGATATCATCTGATTCAACTCCCAACCCCTTTTATTTTATAGATGAGTAAATTGAGTCCCAGAGAAGGAAAAGTGTTATAAAGGTTATAAAGTTATTAAGCAGAAGAATTAGGGATTAACATCACACTGAGCATCTTTCTTATTATATCCTGCTTCCTCCCACATGGTGCTAAAGTGGAAGAAACTTCAGAGGAACTGTGAACTAATTTTCACCATATTTTTAATCAGAATTTTACACTTACCTTCTTAGCATTCCCTGGAGTAAAGATTATTTAAATCAAGGATTCTTAACCTTTATTTGTCATGAACACCTTTATTAGTCTGGTGAAGCCTATGTATTCCTTCTAAGAATGTTTTAAATGCATAAAATACACAGGAAACCAGTTATATTGAAATACATCAAATTATAAAATAAAAATCCTCAGACTCCAACTTAAGGACCCTTATGTAAACAAAGGAAACTGATACTATGTCACTTCCTCATTTATAGCACTTGCCCTATATCATGGCATGCTCAGACAAATATAGGAAAATTAGATTGTGACTTCACCAAAGATGTATTATACTTATTGATAACTTTGAAAATAAGTCAAATGCTGGCCATTGAGAAGAGCTGACAAACTTATCACCCCCTTCTTTGAAGAGGTTGAATTCTATGGGTATGGAATGTTAACATACAATGTCAGACTTTTCCTTCCTTCCT
>JAJPUD010029563.1:0-13799 GCA_023553655.1 Myrmecobius fasciatus
AAAACCAAAAAAAAAAAAAAGAAGAAGAAAGAAAGAAAAAAATAGAAGAAAATGTAAAATACCTGTTGAAAAAACAGCTCACTGGAAAATAGATCCAGGAGAGACAATCAAAGAATTATTGGACTCGGGGCAGCTAGGTGGCGCAGTGGTTAGAGCACCAGCCCTGAAGTCAGGAGGACCTGAGTTCAAATCTGGTCTCAAGACACTTCCTAGCTGTGTGACCCTGGGCAAGTCACTTAACCCCAATTGCCTCAGCAAAAAGCAAAAAAAATAAAATAAAATAAAATAAAAAAAATAAAATAAAATAAAATAAAAAAGAATTATTGGACTCCATGAAAACCGTGATTTAAAAAAAAAGACCCTAGATAACATATTTCAAGAAATCATAAAGGAAATATGCAGTGATTTCCAGAAACAGAGTGTATAATAGCCATTGAAAGAATACACTGACCACTTCCAAAAAAGAGGCAGAAAAACGAAAACTCCAAGGAACATTGTAACTAAATTCCATAATTATCATATCGAGGAGAAAATCCTACAAACATCCAAAAAAAATGATTTGAATATTGAGGAACCACAATCAGAATTACCAGGACCTGGAAGCATCCACTTTAAAGAATTGAAGGGCCTAGAATATGATATTCCAGAGGGCAAAAGAACTTGGACTACAGACAAGAATCAACTATCTGGAACAAATTAGCAGTTTTTATTATTAAAGCTTTTTTATTTTATTTTCAATACATATGCATAGATATTGGGTCAATATTGACCCAAGCAAAACTTTGTGTTCCAAATTTTCCCCTCCTCCCCATCCTTCCCTCTAGATGTCAAATAATCCAATAATGTTACACATGTTAAAATATATGTAAAATGAAATATATATGTGAGTATCCATACATGTATATGTATATTTATGCAATTTTCTTGCTGCATAAGAAAAATCAGATAAAAAAGGGAAAAATAAGAAAGAGAACAAAATGCAGGTGAACACTAACAAAAAGAATTAAAATGCTATGTTGTGATCGACACTTAGTTCTCACAGTCCTTTCTCAGTGTTAGATGACTCTCTTCACTAGATCATTGGAACTGACCTCAATCATCTCATTGTTGGAAAGAGGCATGTCCATCAGAATCGATCATCATACAATATTGCTGTTACCATGTACAATGATTCACTAACTATTCACTTTACTTAGCGTCAGTTCAGGTAAGTCTCTCCAGGCCTCTCTAAAATCATCCTGCTCATCATTTCTTATAGAACAATAATATTCCATGACTTTCATATACCATAACTTATTCACCATTCTTCAACTGATGGACATCCACTCAGATTCCAGTTTCTTGATGCTACAAAAAGAGCTGCCACATTTTAAGTTTATCTTTCAGGGGAAAAGATGGATATTAAATGAAATAGAACATTTTCATTTTTTTTTAATGAGAAGACTAGGGCTGAACAAATATTTTGATCTCCAAATACAGAACTCAAGGGAAGCATAAAAATGTAAAAAAGGAAGGAAAAAAAAAACTAATTTAAAGGCTAAAATGTTTACATGCTTAATTGGAAAGAAGACATACTTAACTATTGAGAACTTTATATTTGATAGGATAAACTTGGTGGGTGTAGGTATAATTTGATTTTACTATGATGATATAAAAAAAAACTACAGGAGGAAGGATTTTACTGGAAGAAGAGAGAAGGGGAGGTAAAATAGAGTAAATTGCATCACATGAATAGGCAAAAATTACATCACATGAAGAAGCAAAAAAGACATTACAGTTGAGAGAAAAAAATGGAGGGAGATGTACATTTTTTGAATGTTAATCTCGTTGGCTTTGACTCAAAGAGATAATATCAGACATATTTATTTCAATATAGAAATCTGTCTCATCTTATAGAGAAGTAGGAAGAGAAAGCAGAAAGAAAAGGGTGATGTAATAGAAGAGGCAGGATTAGAAAGGGAAAAGGATAATAAAGGGGGGAGGGCTGTAAAAGGGGAGGGCAGTTTGAGGGAGATGGTTGTCAGAAGGAAAACATTGGTGACTGGAGTTAAAGGGAAAGAAAAAAAGTATAACGGGGAAAATAAGATGGTGGGAAATATAGAGTTAGTCATTTTAACTGTGAATGGAAATGGGATGAACTCTCCCATAAAACAGAAGCAGATAGAAAACTGGATTAAAAGCCAGAATCCAACAATATGCTGTTTACAAGAAAAAAAAAATTTAAAGCAGAGTAATGCATACAGTGAAAAGATAAAAGATGGTGTAAAATCTACTTTGCTTCAGCTGAAGTAAAAAAAAAAAGCAGGTATAATTATTCTGATCTCAGATAAAGTAAAACAAAAAGTACCTAATTAAAAAAGATAAGGAAAGAAACGATATCCTGTTAAAGGGTATGATAGATAATGAAGTAAGATCAACACTAAACATATATGCACCAAGTGGTTTAGCATACAAGTTCCTAGAGGAGAAGATAAGAGAACTGCAAGAAGAAATACGCAGCAAAACAATACTAGTGAGGGATCTTTAGCTTGCTCTATTAGAACTAGATAAATCAAACCACAAAATAAATAGTGAAATAACATACCAAATTTTGTGAGATGCAGCCAAAGTGGTAATAAAGGCAAGTTTTCAATCTCTAGATGCTTGCATCCATTAAATAGAGAAAGAGAAGATCAATGAATTGGGCATGCAACTAAAAATTAAGAAAAAGAACAAATTAAAAGCACCAAATTAAATACCAAATTTGAAATTCTGAAAATAAAAGGAGAAATAAATAAAATTGAAAGCAAGAAAATTATTGAAATAATAAACAAAAATAAGAGTTGGTTTTATGAAAGAAAAACCACAAAATATATAAAGCTTTAATTGGATAAGAAAAAGGAAAGAAGAAAATGAAATTGTTATTGTCAAAAATGAAAAGGGCAAACTTTCCAACAGTGAAGAGGAAATTAGAGTAGTAATTAAGATCTAGTTTGCCCAACCATATGCCAATAAATCTTAGAATCTGCGTGAAATGGATGTATATTTACAAAAATATAGTTTGCCCAGATCAACAGAGGAAGAAATGCTTTACTTAAATAGTCCAATTGAAAAAATAAAAACTAGGGGCAGCTAGGTGGTGCAGTGGGTAGAGCACCAGCCCTGATGTCAGGAGGACCTGAGTTCAAATTTGGTCTCAGACACTTAACATTCCCTACCTGTGTGACCCTGGGCAAGTCACTTAACCCCAATTGCCTCAGCATAAAAGCAAAAAAAAAAAGAAAGAAAAGAAAAAGAAAAAGAAAAAAGAAAAACTGAACAAGCTATTAACTCCCTAAGAAAAAATCTCCAGGGCCAGATGGATTTGCATAAGAATTTTACCGAACATTTAAAGAACAAGTAATTTTAATTGTATGCAAACTATTTGGAAAAATAGGGAAAGGAGTCCAACCAAATTCTTTTCATGAAAAAGGTATGACACAAATGTCTAAATCAGATAAGGTCAAAACAGAGAAAGAAAATTATAGACCAATTTCCTTAATGAATAATGGTGCAAAAATTTTAAATAAAATATTAACAAAGAGCCAAATAAAAAAAATGTTCTAAATCACTATCAATCAAAGAAGTTTTATTTAAAAGCAGTTCTGACATAAAATTTCACATCCCTAAGTTCACCAAAAAGAAATAAGAAATAAGAAATGCTGGAGGAAATATAGGCAAATGAGTACTTTGTTGTTGTTGCTAGGAAATGACTCAATCATTCTTGAAAACAAATTATCAGGGGCAGCTAAAAGGCACAAACACTTGATTAATTGGCTAAGTTCAAATTCAGAGTCAGACAATTCCTATTTACTAGCTGCGTGACTTTAGGCAAGTCACAACTCCAATTAACTTGTGAAAGAAAAAAAAAAGGAAGGAAGGAAGAAATGAAGGAAGAAGGAAAGAAGGAAGGAAAAGAAATACAAAGAAAGAAAAGAAAAGAAATTATCACTAAGAGCAAAAAAGCAATTAAATTGTATAAATCTTTTGACCCAGATCCTGGGACCCAGATGCCCAAAAAAGATCACAGAAAGAGGGAAAAGGACTCTTGTATAAAAATATGACAAGTCTTTTTGTGATAGAAATGAATTGGAAAATGAGGCAATGACCATCATTGGAGAATTGTTGAACAGATTTTAAATATGTTGAAATATTATTTTGCTATAAAATGATGGATTTCTTAGCCAAACTGAAAAAGTCTAGCATAATCAATTAAAAGGGAAGTTACAAGATCTGAGAGAACAATATTATAAAATTTGAAAGATTTTGTACTTCTTATCAAGACAATGATCAACACAATTTGAAAGGATTCATTAATAAACATGTTACCCAACTCCAGATAGAAACCAAATGAACTCAAAATGTAGATTGAAGCATCTGTTCCTTTCTTTTCCTTTTCTTTTTCCCTTTCTTCCAGTTTCTTTTTTTCCTTCATTCTTGCATTTTTTCATTCTTTTCTTTTGCACATAGCTAATGTTGGAATTTGTTTTATACAACCATAAATACTTGTAATGAGCTTTGCTTTTCTTGCTTTCTCAATGAATGAGGGAAGGGAGAATATAGGGGAGGGAAAGTAGAACTGCAAATAAAATAAAATTGAATTTTAAATAAAGGAACTCTAAACCTGAAGGAGGATTCACATGGAGAATAAGAGACTAGCAGTGAACAAAGGATGAAGACAAGGCTGGTGAAACACTCAACAGGAATAGCCACATGAATTTGATTGCAAGACCCTTTGGGGGAATTGCATTGTGGGATTCTTAAGACTAATAGTTGTTAATTCAAGTGTTTCTGCTTTGTTCTTCCCATTAATTCAATTAAACATTCTCTGTGTAACATCCAGAAAATTATTAAAGATATGGGTTTACAACTACTGGGTCCAATATTGAGCTCATCTTTGTACCTCTAGTTTATTTACCCTGGAAACACACTACTTTGTTTTACATTTCTCATACAAACAAATAAGCACTTGCAATATACAAAATGAAATGTAACATAGGCTTCATTTAATCCAACACTCAGTAAAGGCACTATTACCTGAATAATTTATACTCAGGGCCAAAAATAATTAAATCACCTTCCTGAGGAATGCATAGAGTCCTCTGGACACAGTAACATAAAGATTTGTGCACTCTGTGCAAGGAGAAAAGATAATTTTTAAAAAGCAAAATAGAGTTCTAAGAAAGGGTTACCCAGAAAAAAAAGCAATCCTATTCACTGGTGAGTATCCGACTTCCTCCAGGGATGAATATATAAAAACTTTATAATTTTTGTTCTATTTTAGTCTTTTTTAAAGCAAATTTATTATTTAACTATATTTTAGTATTCTTCAAACTTCTAATGCTCTCGTTTCACTCCATAACAATCAAAAAGAAAAAAAAATCTTGGGGATATAAGAGAATAAATTCTTTCCGCTGATGGGCCTACTGCCAGAGATATGTGTCATAAGAAATTGAGTGGGTGCCCCTTAGTTGGAGAATGGAAAAATAAGTTATGGTATTTGAATATAATGGAATATTATCATTATAAGAGAAATCAGGAGGAGGCTGATTTCAAAAAAGCTTGAGGAAGACTTACATGAACTGATACTGAATGACATGAACAAAATCAAGAGAACATTGTATACAGTAGCATGTGATGATAAGCTGTGATGGATTTAACTGTTTTCAACAATGAAATGATTCAAGGGAATTGCAATAAATTTGTGCCACTCAGATCTCGAGAGAACTCTGGAGACTGAATGTAGATCAAAGCAGCGAATTTCTACCATTCGTTGTTGTTGTTTGTCTCCTTGTTTCTTTTCCCCTTTTGATCTGATTTTTCTTGTACAGTATGAGGAACATGGAAATATGTTTAGAAGAATTCCACATTGAACATATATTGAATGGTTTGCTATCTTGGGAAAGGAATGGATGGAAGGAAAGAGAGAAAAACTTAGAACACAAGTTTTTGAAAAGGTGAATGTTGAAAACTAATTTTTTATGCATTTAGAAAAATTAAAAAAAATCTATTAAAATAAAAAAAACCATAGTCCTATCGTATACTAACCTCAAGATCATAACTAAATATGTGAATTAGTTTTAAATTTAAATCAATGTAAGTTATTGGCCTGCCATCCTATTCTAGGGGCCTTCTTTGAGGAGCAGTTTGATCAAGAAAAATCCCAGATAAAATTTAGACCTAGAAAGGATGTTATAAGCCACACATCTCAACTCTCTCTTAAACCTTAGGTTAAAATGACTTATGTAAGATCACACATCTCCTTTTCTGCTGGAATAAGGATCTGGTGCTTCAGATCTTATTTCTTTTCAAAAGCTGACCCATATTGGAATTGCTTCAATATAGCTTTCCAAGATATCCATAGAATCTTTCTTACTTTTCTTGCCTTAACTGTTTCCTTGTGCAGTTATCTCCCAAATATCTAGGGCTTTAGAATACAATCTCTGATGTGACCTACTGGAGAGGGTGTCGGACTTAGGTCTTTCTCCCCAGGCAACACCATATACTGAGTCTACTAGATTTTACTTTGTTTCTTCAAACCACATTTTATCTAAAGATCCTAGACTCTTGTGCCTTTTGTTAAGTAATGTTGAAAAGAAATTTGTTGCCTGCATTGTAGGGGAAGCTACCCTTGTTTAATGTGTTAGTGAGATTCAGGACTTAAGTGATCGTTTTTCTTGTTGTTGTTGTTTGCTTCTATTCTTTCATATTGGATTATTTTATTATTAATAAGTGTTTTTCAAAGTGTTGGATTTGACTCAAAACTTTTAAGCAGTCAGCCTTTCTCACAAATGATCATTTTCTTCTCAAAATTTCATTTTTTTAGGATGACCACACAAGGTTCTTTAGCCAATAATATACATGAGTACAAAATATTATGAATATTAGAACATAATTGATGTATATTTCAATGGGAAATATATTCAATATTTTCAATTAAGCAAACTAGAATAAGGATCAAACACACAAGTATATGTATATATAAATACATAAATACATTTATACATATATATATACATATTACTGATACTGATTTTTGGGGGAGAGTATGTGTGCTCTTTTGTTATTGTTATAAGTGTTAATCTCACTTCTTAATATATTTTCCCTTTTTTATTTCATACACTTATAATCTTCCTTTTATAATAAAGTATATATAAGTATAAAAGTGTAATAAAGTACAAAACAAAGTAACACTTTGACATTGTTATACAATAGGCACCTTATTTCATACCATTTAGACTTATTTTTCTGATGAAATTGTCCAGTCATTATTAGTTAAGTCATTGATCATAACTGTGATTTTATAATTACCTTTATATAATCATGACCACTATGACAATTGTTCTGCTTCAAATTACTTTATATTTCATACACATTTTTATGAGGTTCTTTGAATTCTTCATATTTTTCATTTTTATACACAATAACATTTCCTTACATTTAATATATATATAGATAGATAAGTTGATAGATATAGATCTCTATATATTCTCTTCTATGTGCACATAGTAGCACTTTGCATATATAGGTATACATATGTAATTATGAATTTAATATATAAATTCATTACATACATATTTGTAATTATAAATGTTTTTTGAAAATTGTTAGAACACTTCATTTTCAGTTCTGTTCAGTTCATTGTTGTCTTCCCATAATCCCCATTTTTTTTTGTTTTCATCTCTTGTCTTCTTTGCCAATTTGACATGTGTAAGGTAAATACTCAGAGATGAGATACTTTGAATTTTTCTTAGTATTATTAGAGTATTCTTGTATATTATTGCTGATCATTTGCATTTCTTCTTTGAAAAATTGTTTAGTCAGAGAAGTTGACTACTTATCCAATGGAAAATGCTCTTATTATTTTAGACTTGTCTAAATTTCTTACATATTTTATATGAAATTTTTATCACATTTATTTTTTCTATAGATGCTTTTCCCCAGTCATCAAGTTCTGCTAATATACATTGATTTTATTTGTGCAAAGTGTTATATTATATTCAAGTGAAATTATCCTTTTGATCTTTTATGATCATATCTATCTCTTACATGATTAAGAATTATACCTGAAGCAAAAGTTGTCTAATGATCTCTAAGGTTTATGTAACTTGACTGTTTCCCCTTTAACTCGTATGTCAATTTGGAGTTCAGTAGATTGCAATCCTAATTTATGTCAAAAGGTTAATTTTATTTTCAGACTATATGCAATATTCCCAGAATACATTAAATGGGAATGATTAGTTTTACTATGAATTTCACCAACTTTTGAAGAAAAACTATATAAATGTATGATGATGTTTTAACTTTATTCAAGAAACTATAAAGGCTACCAAATAACTGATTACACCAAACTATAATAAAAAAGAACATTTTTTAAAAGTTCACATATAGCCTTAAAAGATAAAATTAGTGATGGTATAAAAATGCAGTGCAGTGTTACTTTGTTACTCAAATTTTAAGGAAATTGTATAAGATATCCATCACAGAAATTTGTTTCTTATTTTTCCAGAATAAACTTTAAATTGACTGCAACTTCCTCAGATATTGTTTATTTTATATTTTTCTCTTTTTATGAAGCTGACAAAAACTTTTAGATATTACTCTCAAGTTACCATGTATTAAAAGATTTTTAACCACAAAGAATGTGTATATGCTGAATAGACTTAAAATTTGAATATAAACTGGCTCAATATAGATGAATTAAGATGGTATGTTCTACATAGACGTGAATTCTCCAACATTGTCTACATGCTTCATTAGGCAATTCTATTAAAAAAAAAAAAGGATCTGGGTGAATTATTTTGCCATCTGTCTGTGGTTTCTGATGCTATATAATTTTTTAGCATGTTTGCTGATGCTGAACACTTATCCAAGCTATTTTTATTTTATTCCATGCCCAGAAACAAAGAAACAAACAACAACAACAAACAACTCAACTGAAACTTTCTTCTCCAAAGCAAATAATAATGGGTAAAAATAACATTGTACTACTGTTATTCATCCTATATAATGTGAAGCCAAAATTAGGGATTGTTTTTAATCTATCAAGTCAGATAGTCAAGAAAATTTAACAGTCAAAATTTATGCCAGAATTTCAGTACAAAAAATACCTGTAAATAGAATAAGTTTTCTCATTGTTGCTGTTGATGTTGTTCATAATAATCAATTGATGATGACTCATTGTTATCACTTAATTAGTTATGTTTTTGCCCTGTTAAGCAAAGAGACTATTTGGTTAACCTAAGTTTATTTTTTTTAAAAAAAGAAATCATGGGGAAACATAAAACAGGAGAAAATGTTATGGATTAAAAATTAGAGAAAGTGGCTTTGCCTCTCAGTACTGCTACTTACTGTGGAATAAAGCAGATTGGGAACTTGTTCAGTTACCACCAGGCAGTGACTTTCATAAAAATGCAGAACTCATACAAAGTTCATCATTCTCTGTGGGACCTTAATGGCAGATTAGACCTGACTCAGACAGACATCCATTTCAGGATGTTTAATGCATCCATTAAGCATTGCAGGAAGGGGTCAATCCTGTTTTTGGCACAAATAAATAATCCAATAAAGAAAGCTTTGGATATAAGCAACACAGACACATATAAATAGATATAAGCAACACCAAGGCATATAAATAATCCCTTCACCAAAGAACAACACCATCAGCCCCCCCAAAAAACAAGAAAAAAATTTATTACACTGAAAAAATGACACAAAAGAGAGTAAAAATTGTCTGAAGATAAAATACTACATTAATAACTTACAAATAATTGTAAGTACAGCTATCAAAAACCAAATACTTCTATTGTATTAACAGAGTGAATGAAAAAAAATGAAATTAGAATACACAGAAAAAAGAATAAACAACTTACAGCAAAAATAGACAACCTCATCCTAATTGTTCAAATCTTGTAAAACAGAATGAACCAGCAAGATTTATATTTTCAATAAGTGAGCAAGAAATAGTAGAACTAAAAATAATAACTCATTATCTTCCTTTATTTAAAACAATTCAAGACAATGAGGTCCTATGGCCAATACATTTGGAGATATTCTAGTAAATCTGAGTCTAATATCAAGCTGGGGCCAGTTCTGCTTCTCCAGAAGTTTGTTGGAGCAGAGACTGAGACTAATGAAATGTGTGTTTCCCCGCATGGGATAAGGCTATGACAACTGTGAAGTCCAGATTCAAGTAGTCCTCATAAGGAATCTGTCATCAAAATGTAGGGAGTCAGAAAGTGAACAAAGGAGAAGAAAAAAGACTGAGCTTACCAAAAATCCTCCAAGAAAACTATTCAGTTGGGGGGGTGGAGTCAAGATGGCATAGAGTAGACAAGACATCCCCTGAACTCTTAGTGGACTTCCAAAAAATCAACACTAGATTAAGCTTATGAATGGATTTTGGAGTGACAGAACACACAAACAGAGTGTAATATTTTCCAGCTGAAGATAACTTGGAAGGACTTTGGAAAAGTCTATCTCACCTGAGCAGGGGAAAATGTGGCCTAGTGGGGAAGCCTAATTCAAGGAGCCCCAGTACAGGGAATCTAGCAGAAGGTTCTTAGCCAAAATACAGCAGCATTGGTAACTCTTTCCTGGTTCTGAAGGCAAGATTTACAGACCAGCTGTGAGACCTCCAATACAACCACAGAAGGCAATTTGTTAGCCCCCAAACCCTAGAACAATAGGTGGACTTGTCTAGGCCACTCAATTCAGTGAGAAGGCCTGCAGCACCAACCCCACGGTAGGTGGTAAGAAGCTCCCCTTGCAAGGGAAACTCGGACAATCTCCCCTGTTCCCTAAAAGTAGACTTCAATCTATTGAAATGAGGAAAAATCAAAAAAGCTCTGACCATAGAGAGCTTCTGTGGAGACAGGAAGGCCCAGAATAGAAGCCCTGAAGAAGACAGCAAAGTCAGACTGTCTGCAGATGAAACCTCAAAGGAAGAATATGAATGGAATTCCAGTTTTAAAGGCACACTTGGAAGACGTCAAAAAGAATCTTAAAAGAGATAGAAAGAAAATAGGAGAAAGAAATGAGAGCTTTGCAGGACAATTATGAAAGCTTGGGGGAAGAGGAAAGGGGAAGCCAACACCTTGGAAAAGAAAGCACAGGAATTGACTGAAGAAAACAACTCCTTAAAAAAAAAGTTGATGAAATTGAAAAACTATACTGAAAAATACAAGTCTTAAAAAAACAAACAAAAAAAGAATCAGTGAAATGGAAAAAAATCCACTGAACAAAATAACTCATTTAAAAATATAATTGGGGGCAGAGCCAAGATGGTGGAGTGAAAATGGGACTCTCTACATCCTGCTTCGATCTTCTCTCAAACCAACAATAAAATAAGTCTCTGAACTGATCCTGAAGTCAACGAATCCAGAAATATTTGGACACTGCTTTCGGATATCTCTGAAGAGCTTCATATCAGGTTTGTTTAACTCAGACAAAGGGATAAACAGAGGGGTAGGCCAGAAGTGAGAGTGGGATTCAGCTCATTGTGGCAGAAACTCCAAACTCCAAACTCCAAACATCTGGAGTTTATCAGAGGGACACAGGAAAATCTGCCCTGTTTGGGGGCAGGTGTTCTAGCAGACTTGTCTAGTTTAAGGAGTAATGTGGATTTAGTCCTTAAGTAAATTCACTGAATTGCCCTAGGGCAAAGAACTTTAGCCAAGGTTTTTCCAAACCATAAAGAGATATACAGGCTGTCTAAAAAAATGAAGAAGCAAAAGAGAGCTCTCACCATAGACAGCTTTTATCGAGACAGAGAAGGGCTGACCCCACATCCTGAGGTTCCTTTAGACAAAACTGCAGAGGAAATCAGCAAGGACCATCACTGGTCCTTTTTTCAAAACGCCTTTCTGGAAGATTGCATAAAGAACCTCATAAGAGAGCTGGAGGATAAATGGGAAAATAAATTGAAATCAGTGCAAGAAGGGTACAATATCTTGCAAGAAGGATATGATGCCCTGCAAAAGAGATATAAAAAAGACACCAATTTATTGAAAAATAAAATTAGTGAAGTGGAAAAAGAGTGCAATGAACAAATTGGCCAGTTACACAAGGAGCTTAAAAAGGTAACTGAAGAAAACAACACTTTAAAAATAAGAATTGAACAAATGCAAATGAATGACTCACTAAGACTTGAAGAATCAGTCAAACAAAAACAAAAAAATGAAAAAAATAGAAGAAAATATCAAATATCTGCTAGGAAAAACAACTGACTTGGAAAATAGATCTAGGAGAGACAATCTAAGGATTATTGGACTTCCTGAAAGCCATGATGAAAAAAAAGAATCTAAACACTATCTTCCAGGAAATCTTAAAAGAAAACTGCCCAGAGATTGTAGAATCAAAGGGCAAAATCACCATTGAAAGAATCCACCAATCACCTCCTGAAAGAGACCCCAAAATACACCCCAAGGAATGAGTGGCTAAATTTCAGGACTATAGCACCAAGGAACAGATTCTGCTAGCAGCTAGAAAGAAACAATTCAAATACCGAGGATCAATAATTAGAATCACACAGGATCTGTCAGCTTCCACACTGAAGGGTCAAAGGACCTGGAACCAGATATTCCCGAAAGGTAAAAGAACTTGGATTACAGCCAAGATTAACCTATCCAGCTAAAATGAGCATTATCCTCCAGGGAAGAAGATGGTCATTCAATGATATAGGTGAATTTCACCTATTTCTAATGAAAACACTGGATCTGAACAAAAAATTTGACACCCAAAAACAGAACTCAAGAGATGCATAAAAAGGTAAAAAGGAAAGGACTCTTGAGAACTTTATTTTTACTAGGGAGATACTTAAAGTTTGGGGGTATAATTAACTAGATATTACTTTGATACTATGAAAAAGAGAACAAGAGGTGAAAAGGTTGTCAAACTGGGGAAAAGAGGGAAAAAGTGGTAAAATAAGATCTAAAAAAAGAAGGTAAAAACAAGGTAAAATCACTTGAAGAGGCAAAGAAAACCTAATATAATTGAGAGAAAGAGGGGAGGGAGATGAGCATTGTGTAAATCTTACTCTCATCAGGTTGGGTGCTAAAAGTGTATATCAGACATTTGATTTCACATAGAAACTTGTCTGTTGCTACAGGGAAGTGGGAGGGAAAGGAGGAAAAGTAAGGGACAAAGTATTAGAAGGGAAAATAGAAGAAACAGGGGGAAAGTGTTTTAAAAGGGGGAGGGGATCTAAATGGTAGTGGATTGTTTGGGGGAGGGGTTCATTAAATGCAAAGTACTGAGGAGGGGGGAAGGGAGAAAGGGGAAAGGAAAGGGGAAAACATAACTTGGGTAAATAAGAAGGCAGGAAAGAAAAGAATTAGTTATTCTAACTGTGAATGTGAATGGAATGAACTCTCCCATAAAGCGGAAGCAGATAGCAGACTGTATTAAAAACCAGAATCCTACAATATGTTGTTTACAAGAAACACATCTAAAACATAGAGATACATACAGAGTGAAGCTAAAGGGCTGGAGCAAAATCTTTTATGCATCAAGTGAACAAGAAAAAAAGCAGGGGTATCAATCCTTATCTCAGATCAAGTAAAAGCAAAAATAGATCTAATTAAAAGAGATAAGGAAGGAAACTATATTTTACTTAAGGGTACCATAGATGATGAAGCGCTATCAATACTAAACATATATGCACCAATAGAGTAATAATTAGGAGTTTCTTTGCCCAACTTTATCCTAATAAATTTGATAATCTAAATGAAATGAAGGAATATCTACAAAAATATAGATTGCCTAGGTTAACATAAGAGGAA
>JAJPUD010029564.1:0-13799 GCA_023553655.1 Myrmecobius fasciatus
TGGATGGATATATACATACAGCTATGCTAAGAATTCCTAGAGCAGAAATTAAGCAGATAATCATTAACTAAATATATTCCTAAATGCTTAGTTCTGTAAGGACTTCTTCATGTTGCCTTGAATACATGGGGGGAGGTGGGAGTCAGGCCCTGTGGAGACCTTGTCATTCCAGGCAGGGTCCCCAACTCCCAGCATGCTCCCAGCAAAACATTCTAATTCTTTGTTTTTATTTTTGTTTCTAATTTTCTTGTTATCACAAGATGCTATTAGCTCTTCAAGAGATTGAATTTTATCTTTTCAATCAACAAAAATCCATTTTTTCTCCCTCCATTCCCAACCTCAGATGAGAAATAAAAACAAAACTCCAATTACAATATGGGGGCAGCTAGGTGACGCCAAAGAGCATAGAATAGTGCATAATTAGGGAAACTTCATGAGTTCAAATCCTACTAGCCTGGGAAAGCCTGTTTCAATTCCTTGATTGTAAAATGAGAATAAAAATAGCACATACTTTGCAGGATCAAATGAGATAATTTTTGTAAAAGTACCTAGCCCAGTGTCTGTTGCATAGTAGGTGCCCATTTTCATCATTTCTCATACAACAATAGTGTCTCACACTCATAGGGAAAGTGAGATCATGTTCTCAGCTGTTGTCAATACTTGTATAACTCAATCTGAGATGATAGCACTATGTTCCTTCTTCCAATCTCCTCATTTTGAAGATGAACTGAGGACATGAAAGGTGAAGTGATTTCCCCAATTATATGGATAGCAAATACATGTTCTAGGCTGGGGGTGACTCAGGCCAGTTGCCCAGTTAATACAGGTTTGATACTGGAAGAAAATAAAAAAAAATGAACAAACCTCATATCTGTCATTCAATAGTTAACAAAAGGAGATTTACTTAGCCGTCACAGGAGGATATTCAAAAGGATAGGCACTGAGGACACCTTGAGTTATTTCATTGGAGTGACAGTTCCATCACAATCACCAGTTAAGCATCTCAGAGGTCCTCTAACTGAGATAGTAAGAAAGTAATGTCAGACTAAGCCCTTAGTTTCCTGGTTCAAGTAAGTCTTAAGGAATATATGAATGTCTTTTAAAAATAATAACAGCTTTTTATTTTTTTTAAATACATGCAAAGATAGTTTTTTAACACTTACATTGTTATTTCATATTTTTGTATTCCATATTTTTCTCCTTTCCTCTCCTCTCTACTCTCCCCTAGACAGTAAGTAATCCAATATAATTTAAACATGTAATTCTTTTAAACATATTTCACATTTGTCACTCTGAACAAGAAAAATCAGATCAAAAGGGGAAAAATGAGAAAGAAAAAAAAACAAGCAAACAAATAACAACTATAAAAAGGTGAAAATGCTATGCTTTGATCCCTAAATAGTTTTTAAGGAAAAACTAATTCAAACTGCAAGGAGGGAAGGATCAAGATGTTGTTTCCACTACAGAAGCAAAGCAGGAGAGGGAATTTATTTATTTAGCATGTCATATATATTTTCATCAAAGCAGTTTATTTATTTTGGACATTCTTTTATTTTTTAAATTATTAATACTAAATTTTCTTCTTCTTCCCCTATCTACCACATTCACTGAGAAGGCAAAGAAAGTTAATATTAATTATGTATGGAAAGTTATGCAAAACATATTTTCATATTTGCAAAAGCATAACTAAAAAAACAAAAGGAAGTGAGAAAGTTATTTTGCTTTTAATTTGCTCTCAGAATTCATCAGTTCTCTCTCTGAAAGTAGAGAGCATTATTTTCATCATGAGGAGTTGTCTTGGATCATTGTACTGGTCAGAGTAGTCAAGTCTTTCATCTTTGATCATCATTACTACATCACTGTTACTATGCACAATGCTATCCTAAAGGTAAACCTTGTGGAATTCTCATTTCTTCTTTATCAGCTTCTGAATTTCTCCACCATTTTCATCAAACCAATTCTGATGTTCGTGAGTGTTCTGACCCAGACAAGCAAATGTGGTGCTGTACACCAGGTCTCTGAAAGTTGCTCACTCCTTTTCTGCTCTACTGTTGTTAATTGTGTGCTGATTCATCTTTCCCTAATATTCACTCATGGAGAAGTAGCTAATCTTTTGACTATTGAGTTTCCTGACAATCTTGCCTCGGGGTGCCATTCTCAAAGTCTCCTTGAAGAACTTTAGTTTCAATTGTGAGCCATGGGAGACTCTGGCACAGGACTGCCCAGCATGGCAGTGTCTACAACAAAGAAGGCATTGTATTCCATGCACAAAGCAGAATTGAAGCAGCACCAAAGAAATATGAGCTGCACAAATCCAGAGACATCTTCATCTTAAATGTTCTAATGGATTACTTTTGTCCAAGCTGCAGTAGAGCTTTTCACACTC
This sequence comes from Myrmecobius fasciatus, assembly GCA_023553655.1. Classification (NCBI taxonomy): domain Eukaryota; kingdom Metazoa; phylum Chordata; class Mammalia; order Dasyuromorphia; family Myrmecobiidae; genus Myrmecobius; species Myrmecobius fasciatus. Next base: position 2,387 of record JAJPUD010029564.1, read on the forward strand.
ACATTGAACTGGTCAGCTACAGATGAACACACTATAAACTGACCTCAACAACATAATTAGTTCTTTTCAGAAACTAAGAACAGGCAACAACAACAGCCACATCGAGCAATGAGAAATCATTTGGGAAAAATTAAAAGAGAGCAAGGAGAGACTCAGTCAAGGAAGCAGAAACCATCTTTGTATGTAGTTTTAAATCTTAAAAATTAAAAAAAGAAGGAATTGTGATTTGGCCCAGACCTAAGTTACAGTTGACTAAATTCACAAATGCAAACACTCCATGATAAGTCAGTGCTGTCCCACAGAGAGAAAAATGGACCTGAGGGATGGAGGAACACAGACTCTTTTAGAATTATAGAAAACATAGCATTTACTCAGCAGGTCTGCCCAGAGTAATATAGGCAAACTGTGAAGGTGAGTATGAGATTACCCAGAACCCTACTGGAAAATGAAATGGATGTGATTATCTATTCCACAAACCTGAGATATTTCTGTTTTTATCCTCTCTAATTTTTCAGTGAAAGCTAATTCTCCTAGCACCAGGAAATCTCAATTCTGAGAAAAGGATAAGAGAAGGGCTTGTTTTTTCCCCTATTCTTTTGCAGAGCAAGATCAGTTGAATGCATAGAGATGCCCCTTGGTGATTAAATATACAGCAAGAAACTTGAGCCTAGGAAAGTGAAGAAGTTTCTCAAGAGTTCTCTCTTTTGTTTGGTAAAAAGTTGTCGATCACTTGCCTTAGGAATTAAACAATAATGTAAGGGGCTCGTGAATGTTTTGGGGAGAGCTGTATATTATCTGACTTACTTAGACTCAACAAGAAGAAACACGTGAAAATAAATAGAGATGGTCTTGTGGACAGGTTCCACTAGAGAGAATAGAAAAATATCTCTGTGGTCAGTTTTTGTAAAAGTTTCACACACGATTGAGAAATACATGTATTCTTTAGCAATCCTAAAAATATTTAATAAGTCTTTTAGCTCTAGTTTCTCCAGCTATTTGTTTAATTCTGTATGTTTTCTAGGAGACTGGGATAATATTGAGCCAGGTAGTTAGTATTTGGGAATTCTGGGTCCTCCCCTTGCTTTCATCTATCTTATAGGGAATCATAAACCTCTTCTTTTGGCTTGGTTCCCTAGGTTTTTACATTGTCTGGGATATTGACAAGTTTAGGTAACCTACTGCAAAAGATCAAGTGCCCTCATTCTCTGGGATGCCCCATTTTCTCATCTTTATTCCCTTCATTACTTGCATCTTCTCATATAACACAAGCTATTTCTGGAAACATGGCTCCCACAGAACTTCCTTGGTCCTCACCTTTTTCCATATCTTGGTTGATTAGAATATCTGAGTCTCAAAAGAAAGCATCCAGTCTCAGGGGTCGGATTTCCAATAGGCCCTGCTATTCCTAGATGGTGTCCTAGAACTTCTTTAAATAATTATACTTTATTTTAACATTGTTTTAAATATTTCAAATTCTGAATTCTCTATTTTTAGCTTCTCCACCCCCACTGAAAAGGGAAGTGGTAAGATATCATGTGAAGTCACGTAAAACATTCCCATATTAGCCATTTTTGGGGAAAAAACAAGAAAAATAAACAAAGTTTTTAAAAAAGTATACTTCAGTTCTTTTACCATCAATTATTTCTCTGGAGGTAAATAGTATTTATCATTATTAGTCCTTTGGAATTTTTTGGACTTATTGTATTTTTTTTTAAAGCTTTTTATTTGCATAACATATGTATGGGTAGTTCTTCAACATTGATTCTTACAAAGCTTTCCTTTACAAATTTTCCCCCTAGTCCCCTCCCCTCCCCTAGATGGCAGGAAGTCCACTACATGTTAATTATATTAAAATACTTGACAGGACTTATTGTATTAATTAGAGTAGCTTTTACTGTACTAAAGACAGTAGCTAAACTGTCACAACTGATCATCCTTACTATTACTTGCTATTACTTTTGTATAATGATCTCCTGGTTTTGTTCACTTGATTTTTTATCAGTTTATATAAATCTTCCCAGGTTTTGCTAAAATCATCCTGCTTATAATTTCTTTCTTTCTAAAAATTTTTTTTAAATTCGTCGAACTTAATACAAAATAAGAAAAAAAAGAATAGAAAAAAGAAAGACAGAAAAGGAAAATCAGGGCAGCTAGATGGCAGAGTGGATAGAGCACCAGCTCTGAAGTCAGGAGAACTTGAGTACAAATCTGGTCTCAGACAGTTAATACTTCCTAACTATGTGACTCTGGGCAAGTCACTTAACCCCAATTGCCACAGCAAAAAACCCCCTCCCCCCAAAAAAAACTAAAAAGGAAAAATCAAAGCAAACATTGTCATGTGCCTAGTAGAACATCAGTGAAGATTCAAAATATGTAATAATGGAAGAAATTATATTCATGAGTGTTCATCTTTACTTCCTTGTAGGTTGTTTTTCTTCTCTGCTGTGCACTTTTTAATTTATTCTTTTTTTCCTCTTTAATCTCCCCTACCTCTCCCAAGCAGGTTGCAGTTAAGCACAAATATATTTTTAAATACATATTATATATATATATGTATATATATATTCACATCAATCCACAGACTCAGACATATATCTATATCTATACATAGACCTACATGCATATATACTCAGACACATATATACATACACATTCATCCATATGTAAACATGTATCTAAAACAATATTAATATGACTTACATATCATATAGATTTCTCTCTTAGTTGAATTTTTTTTTTTTGCTGAAGCAATTGGGGTTAAGTGACTTGCCCAGAGTCACACAGCTAGGGAATGTTAAGTGTCTGAGACCAGATTTGAACTCAGGTCTTCCTGACTTCAGGGCTGGTGCTCCATCCACTGCGCCGCCTAGCTGCCCCCTTAGTTGAATCTTTAAGTTTGACTTTGTCTAAGAGCAGTGATTATTAGATCAATTTTTTTTCTAATAAATTCTACTCCTGATCTTTGTTGTAGTGTTTCTGCACGTCTCTTATTTTCTATTCCTGCTAACTCTTCTAATTTAATTCTGCTCCTTAACTTGCCTTGTTATTACTTAACCTCCTGTACCTATGGATCCCTCCCTTATCTTCTTTCATCAACCTTTACTTCCCTCTTTATCCCATTCTCCTTAATCTATACACTTTATCCCACTCTGATTAATCTAATCACCCTTCTATATCCCACCTCATCCTATGATAATCTTCCCCCCTTATCCCTTTCCCACTAATTTGTATACCTTGTCCACTACCATTCATCTCTCTCTCTTTCTTTCTCTCTCTTTCTCTATTTAACCCATTCTTGATGCAAGTAGATTTTCAGAACTATGAACCCTCTTCCTTTCTCTACTACCTCTATATTGATTCTTTCTCTGCACCTCATTTGTATAACAATTATTATTTTTACCCTTTTAAGAATCAGATCATTTTATATTCTGCCCCAATCTTTCTTTTGAGCTACCTAATTACTGATATCAATCTTAAATATATGATATACACTTCTATTCATAACACATAAATGATTTGTCCATGTTGAGTTACTTGAAATTAATCTTTGATATTGGCTCTTAAATGTTAATTTTTTATTAAGTTTAGATTTGAAACCTATTCTGAAAATCTGCAAGCTTGTTGAATGTCGATCTTTTAAATCAACATTAGGGATAATTTTGCTGGATATGATACTTTTGGCCACAGGCCTAGTTCTTTTGATTGCTGATATATATTATTCTAGAACTTGTGGTCTTTTATTGTGACTGCTGATAAATCCTGTACAATCCTAATTGTAGCCCTAGCATATTTGAATTTCTGTTGTTGTTTTCTTGCAAAATTTTCTCTTTTATCTGGGGGTTTCAAGATTTGGCAATAATATTACTATGTGTTTTCCACAAAGGACTTCTTTAAGGTGGGATTGGTGGATTTTTTTCTATTTCTACTTTCCCTTTCTGTTCTATCACTTCAGTACAATTTTCATTGATTATTTCTTGCATTATTGTGTCAATGTTCTTTTTTTAGTCACAACTTTCAGGTTGTCCAATTATTCATATATTTTTTTCTCTTGGTTCTCTGGATCTGTTGTTTTTCTTATGAGATGTTTCACATTCTGCTCTCTTTTTTCATTCTTTATATTTTGTTTTGTTATTTCTTGGTCCCTTAAAGCTTTCCTGGCTTCCACTTGCCCAATTCTAATTTTCAAATAATTATTTACATCTTTAAGCCTCTACATCTATTTTTCTAGTTGGTTAACTTCCCCCCTCCCCATGATCTTCTTGTTTTTCTTGGTTGGTTTATATATATATATATATATATATATATATATATATATATATATATATATATATTAAAGTTTTTCCTCAATCTCTCTCACTGGATTTTTAAATTATTTTCTGAGTTCTTCCATAAATTCTTTCTGGACAGGTAGTCATTTATGTTACTGATATCAATCTTAAAGTGAGGCTTTTTTTTTAACTTTGGCATCCTCCTCTGGAGATGAACCCCAGTCTTCCCTATTCCCATAGTAAGTTTCATGGTGGGGTTCTTTAGTTTTTGCTTGTTAATCATTTTTTTAAAAATAAAAACTATTAGTATAAGCACCTCTTATTCTGGGGTGGGGGGGATGCCTCTAGCTTCACTTCACTCTTGCCACTGACCTGGAATCTCAAACCAAAAGCTCCCCCCTCATGCAAGTGCCTGCAGCCAGCCAGCATTCCTGCCCCACTGCTTTTGCACTTACTAGTGGTGCTAGTTCCTCCTTTCCCAGGGCCATATCTTTGCAGCACAGCTGGACCTGGCATTCCTAATCAGCTCAGGTTCCCTCAGTCTGCCTGGACTTAGACCTTGATACTACTTGCTGTCTGGGAGGTAAAAGTTTCTGTGATTCTGGCTGAGATTTCTGCCAAACACAGCTAGCCTCATAACTCCCACTGATTGTTTCTGTGGAGCTAGCCTAGAGGTGTTTGCATTTCACACTAGTTAAATCCTGTCCTGAGATCTTTCTTCAGGACCCTTGTTCTGTCCCAAGTCCTTTTTTTTTTTTCCACCAGTCTATATTCACTTCGAGGTGCAAATTTGTTCTTTTAAGGGAAATCTGAAGAAATTTTCTCACCTACTCTGCCATCTTCCCAGAATCCTCCCCCCTCATCATTTCTTATAGCACAACAGTATTCCATCACTTGTTCAGTCATTCCCCAACTGGTGGGTGTCCCCTCAATGTCTAATTCTTGGTAACTATGAAAATAATTGCTCTAAATATTTTTTTGCACACATAGGTTCCTTTTTTTTTTTTAAATCTTGTTGGACTACCTAGTAGTGTTATTGCTGGGTCAAAGAGTATATACATTTTGAAAGCCCTTTGGGAGTAGTTTCACATTGTTTTACTGACCCTTCTCTTTAAGCTGACTCTCCAGTCTACTACTCATCAGTCTTATAACTGGAAGCTCTTAAATGCTCTAATTCTCAGGATTGATCTCCTGAGACTTAAGGGTTGGAGAAGAAGAAAGGAGACTTTTTGAGGCAAGGCTCAATTTTTCTTTTCTTGGGGCCAAATGCAAACCTGGGGAATGCCCATATGAAGTTTAAATGAACCCTCTTTTTCTATGACACTGTAAGTTGTGATCTTTTTTCATGTTTATAGCTTTTTGAGTTTCATTTCTTGGTTTTCCTGTTTAGAAACCTCAAATCAACACTGACCCTTTTTGGGACAGAATCTTAAGATTGAGTCTGGAAATTTTATAATTTTTTTCTGGTTTTGTTATGATTTCACATTGCTAATTTAATTTATTGATTTTATTTCCTGTCCTCTTTTTTTTTAGTAAGACTGGATAAAGATTTATCACTTTTGTTAGTTTTTTCAAAGAACCCAGTTTTAGTTTTATTTATCATTTCTATAGTTTCCTCCTGCTTTCCCCATTTATTATTACTTTAGATTTTAAAAATCATCTCTTTAATGTTATCTTTAGATTTATTTGTTAGTCTCCTAATTTTAAAAATGTACATTCAATTAATTAAACCTGTCTCTTTCTATTTTGCTACTGTATTTATATGCTATACTTCCCCCTTAAATACTTCTTTAACTGCATCTTAGAAATATTTGTGTGCCATTTCATCAATATAATTTTTCTTTCACACAATCATTAATTATCTCTGTGATTTTTTATTTAATCTACTGATTTTTGAAGATTTTATTGTTAAATTTTTATTTGGGTCTGCATCTTTTGTTAGTATTCTCCAAAGTGTTTAACATTTTTATTGTTAGTAAATAAATAAATTTATTGAAGAATGTACTTATTTCTGCCTTTTTAATATTTATATGAAATATCTCTGTGCCCTATTATGTATTTAATTTATGTAAAGGTTCCATCTGATTCTAAGAAATGCATGCCATGTCTTATTCTAGTTTTAGTACTAGTTTCTCCAGCTATTTGCTCAATTTTATATTTTCTTTTGTTTATCTTTCCATTAGATTTGCCCAACACTTTGAAAACATTAAAGTCTCCTCTTATTATTGTATCAATCTATGTCTTTGTGTAATTCAGCTCACTGTTCCTTTATGGAAGTAAAGTCTAAGTATTTTGGAGCCTATCAATTTGATACTGAAATTGTCTCATTTTCTTATTCAATCTCTTTTTATATTGCAAATTTTATGTATGCTTTGTCTGAGAGTCCAACTGCCACTCTTGATCTTTTGGATTCACTTGATACAAAGTAAATTCTGTTCTAAGTCCCTCATTTTTATTCTATGTATGTTTTTGCTTTTTAGATGTGTTTCTTGTAAACAACATACTGTGAAGTTTTGTAGTCTTTGTCAATTGTTTTTCATTTTATTGGATTAATACATTTACAATTAGTTATGAGAGTTAGTTCATATTTTTCTCCATTTGTCTCTAATAGTATTTCACCCCTGAATTTAGGAATTTTAAAAAACCTCTTTACCTCTGTGAAGATTCCTTTCTCTCTAGTTATTTTTTGCTTTATCTTCTTGAAAGCAATCATCCTTACAGGTTTTCTTCCCCTCATCCTCAAGTGATTTTTTTTCTCCAGTGAATTATTCTTTTCCCTAGTTTTAAAATTTTACTTACTTTATTAATTTTCTTTTTAGCTCTTTAATCTAGTTATCTAGTTCCTTTATACCTTTCCTCTTCTTAGCCAGATGAAACTCTTTCTACTCTTCCTCTTCAGCTTGTTTTGTTAGTTTTTATTTAATTTTCTAAGCCTTTAAATTTTTTTCTTTTCAAATTAAGGTTCATTTTTTATTTCTCTTCCTTTCCTTGTGCTCTCAGAGAAAAATCTCTCAATGGTCCTTCTGTTGTTATTTTGTGTTGGAGAGAGCTGCAATTACTTTTAGTTTGCACATAATTTTTATTTGAAAGAGGTCTGAAGGAATCAAGGGAAGATGGCCTGTCCTCAAATTTAGATAATAAGTGTGACTTGACTCTTCCAGAATCACAAAGTTGAACAGAATCTTAGCAACCATCTCATCCAGTCAGAGTTCAACCCTAACCCTGTATTTTTTCCATTTCATCAAATTTATTTTTTAAGGGATTGTTTTTTTTTTCAGTACATATTTTTTCCATTTCTCCAAGTTTATTTTTTAAGGAGTTGTTTTCTTCAGTCAATTTCTGTGCTTCCCTTTCCAAGGTGTTGTCTTTCCCTCTAAACTTTCATAATTCTCCTGAATAGCTCTTATTTCTTTCCCCCATTTTTCTTCTACCTCTCTTTTAAGATTTTTTGGGTATTCTTCCAAGAGAACCTTTTGAGTTGGAGACCAGTTCATATCCCCTTTGAGGTTTCATCTGCGGGTATGTTGCATTTGATTTCCTCTTCTGGGTTTGTGTTCTGATCTTCCCTGTCTCCATTGTAGCTCTATAGGGTCACAACTCTTTTTGCTGTTTTGCTCATTTTTAAAGGTTGAGGTATGCTCCTAGGGCACAGGGGATACAAGTGGACAGGGGCTTCTCATGGACTGTTTCTGGGGCCAGTGGGTGCTGCAGGCTTCCCCACTCAGTGTAAGTGGGCCAGTTCTTGCCTATTATGCTGATGTTAGGAGGCTCACAATTTGCCTTCGGTGGTTGTGCTGGAAATCTCACAGGTGATCTGCTGATCCACTGGCCTTCTGAATCAGAACAGCATAGCCAATGCTGCTGTATTTTGGCTAAAAGCCTCCCTGCTAGGCTGCATTCTCCCATGCCCAATTGATATAGACTTTCCTAAAGTCCTTCTGAGATATCTTAAGCTGGAAAATTATTATACTCCAAATGTTTGTGGGTTTTGTCACTCCAAAATCCATTCAGAGACTTGATCTAGTCTTGATTCTGAGGGAAATTAGGGAGAGCTCAAGTAATATCCTATCTACTCTCTGCTATCTTGACTCTGCTTCCAAGAATTCCTTTTGCAAATTCCCCAATAAGCAATCATCAAACTTTTGCCTGAGACCTTCTGATGCAGAGGAATACCCTTCCTCTTGAGGCATCCCTTTCTACTGCTGAACAGTCTTTAGGAATTTTTTTCTTCCATCCTGGCTTAATCTGCCTTGTTATCAATGTCCATTCACTTTTCCAAGTTCTACCCACTGGGACCAAGCTGAGAAAGCACTCCAACAGATGTTTGGATAACTAAAGTCCCCCATCACTATTGTATCAGACTTTTGATATGGGTTTCCACAACTCTTCAGTGGTTTATGTTATAACTTCAATTAAAAAAATCATATTTCTCTTTTCATCTTTATCCAAATGCTTCCCACCATTCTTCATTTTCTCCTCCCAATCTCTGGTTGGTTCTCAGAATTCTTTACATGAATAAGCCTTCTTAATATAATTTATCTCTCTATGTGTGTCTCATTGTCTCTGTTTCAGTTTCTCTCTCTCACTATCTCTCTGTATCTGTCTCTTTTTAAAAAAGCTTTTTATTTGCATAACATATGTATGGGTAGTTTTTCAACATTGATCCTTACAAAGTTTTCCTTTACAAATTTTCCCCCTAGTCCCCTCCCCTCCCCTAGATGGCAGGAAGTCCACTACATGTTAATTATATTAAATTACTTGACAAGTTGAATATATGTATACTTATTTCCATACTTATCTTGCTGTGCAAGAACAATCGTATGTATATGAACAAAAAATATCTGAGAAAGGAAACACAATGCAAACAAACATCGATAGAGAGCATGAAAATGTTATGTTGTGGTCCACATTTCATATCCCTCTCTCTGGGTGTATATGGCTTTCTTCATTGAACAACTGGAACTGGTTTGAAACATCTCATTGTTGAAGAGAGCCATGTCCATCAGAATTGATCATCATATAGTCTTCTTGTTGCCGTGTATAATGATCTCCTGGTTCTGCTCGTTTCGCTCGGCATCAGTTCATGCAAGTCTCTCCAGGCCTCTCTGAAGTTGTCCTGCTGGTCGTTTCTTACAGAACAATAATATTCATATACCATAATTTATTCAGCCACTCTCCAATTGATGGGCAGCCATTCAGTTTCCAGTTTCTAGCCACTACAAAAAGGGCTGCAACAAACATTCTTGCACATGTGGGTCCCTTTCCCTCCTCTAAGATCTCTTTGGGATATAGGACCAAGAGAAACACTGCTGGGTCAAAGGGTATGCACAGTTTGATAACTTTTTTGAGCATAGCTCCAAATTGCTCTTCAGAATGATTGGATCCGTTCACAGTTCCACCAACAATGTATCAGTGTCCCAGTTTTCCTGCATCCCCTCCAACATTCACCATTATCTTTTCCTGTCATTTTAGCCAATCTGACAGATGTGTAGTGGTACCTCAGAATTGTCTTAATTTGCATTTCTCTGATCAATAGTGATTTGGAGCAACTTTTCATATGACTAGAAATGTTTTTAATTTCATCTGAAAATTGTCTGTTTATATCCCTTGATCATTTATCGATTGGAGAGTGGCTTGAATTCTTATAAATATGAGACAATTCTCTCTATATTTTAGAAATGAGGCCTTTATCAGAACCATTAAATGTAAAGATGATTTCCCAATTTGATGCTTCTCTCCTAATCTTGTCTGCATTAGTTTTGTTTGTACAGAAACTTTTTAACTTAATATAGTCAAAATTATCTATCTGGTGTTCAATCAAGAGTTCCAGATCTTCTTTGGACATAAATGCATTCCATCTCCACAGGTCTGAGAGGTAAACTATCCTATGTTCCTCTAATTTGCATACAATATCACTCTTTATATCTAGATCATGAACCCATTTAGATCTTATCTTGGTATGTGGTGTTAGGTGTGGGTCAAGCTCTAGTTTCTTCCATACTAGTTTCGAATTTTCCCAGCAGTTTTTGCCAAATAGTGAGTACTTATCCCAAAAGCTGGAGTCTTTGGGTTTATCAATCTGTGTCTGTCTCTTTCATTCTTTTGAATGAAGTATATCCTGGCAGAGTTTCTGTCTAGAATATCCTGAACCTCTGAACTTCTAAGTTCAAATTTCGTATGAGGACTTCTGGTCTATACTACTATTGTCTAAACTATGCATTTGTGCTTAAATGTTGGAGGCCATGAATTTTTACTGTTGGTTTCTTTCTGTGATTTATCTTACTTCTGGGTGTCTCAATAGCTATTTGTCTCACAGTATCATTTTTTTCTCTACATTATCCATTGTGTTTTCTCCCTTTCCAATCCAATGATCTCTGTTAGAAGCTTTCCAGTTTATCAATGTCTTTTCTAAAATAGGACATCCAGGAGTTTCCACAATATCCTAAATGTAGCTTGTGTTCCTCCTTAATTTTCCAAGGAGGATCAATGACATCTTGAAATGACGTCTTGACTTGCACATGAATTGGATTTAAGTGAGGCAGAGCTGCACAAAGTCTCCAGTCTCACTTTTTTCAAGATGGCTAGGATGCAATGGATAACCTTGGCATCTTTGGGTGTCTGACCAAGCTCTAAGTACTTAATGAGAACAAATTGTTCTCATCTGCCCATTCCAATAAGGAAAGCCTTCACATGCTTGGGGTATTCATCATTCTAACTCACTGAAAGTTTGAGGCCTGTTGCCCGGTTTAGCCCATCTGTTGAGATAATTGTACTCTATGTGAGGCTGCTGAACATGCTACAGCTTTGTGGAGTCACAGGGGAGAGTTGGTTGACGAGTGGACACCCAAAGTGGATGAGCAGCAGTGAGCCCTTGCACTAGATATGTTAGCCTTCTCTGAACACTCTATATAGGGTAGGGGACAATAGGACTGAAACCTCGCTAGTCATGGATACTATATCTCTTTTAATTCATTTTAAGATTATACTAATTTTAGGGTCAACTAGGGGGTGCAGTGGTTAGAGCACCAGCCTTGAAGTCAGGAGGACCTGAGTTCAAACCTGGTCTCAGACACTTAACATTCCCTAGCTGTGTGACCTTGGACAAGTCACTTAACCTCAATTGCCTCAGCAAAAAGCAAAAAAAA
>JAJPUD010029565.1:0-13796 GCA_023553655.1 Myrmecobius fasciatus
TAGTGGGAGATCTCAACCTTGCTCTCTCAGAATTAGATAAATCAAATTCCAAAATAAATAAGAAAGAAGTTAGGGAGGTTAACAAAAGGCTAGAAAAGTTAGGTATGATAGATCTCTGGAGGAAATTGAATGGTGATAGAAGGGAGTATACTTTTTTCTCAGGGGTTCATGGAACTTATACAAAAATTGATCATGTGTTAGGGCATAAAAACCTCAAAATCAATTGCAGAAAAGCAGAAATAGTAATACTAGATGGAAATTTTTTTACTTTATGGTTAATCTTCTAATTTTACCTTCAACTAGGCTATTTGTGGCAGCTTTTAAAATTTTATGCAATCACATTAGTTTGTTTTGTCTTTCATTACCTCTGTCCCTGTTTAGTTAAGAATTGTGCCTTAACCATAGTTGTGAAATGTTCCTGATCTCATTCTTTTCTAACAAAAAAATGATCTTTTATACATAGGTCACACATTTTTTTTTGTTTATTTTGTTATATAATATAAATGTTATTTTAGATTTTTTTTTTGCCAAATGGCTTTCCAGTTTTCCCTCCTATTAATGAAATGAGATAAATGTTCAAAGGAAGAACGAAAGAAGTTAATAAGGAAGGAAGGAGAGAAAAAAGAAAGAAAAGAAGAGAGAAAAAGAAAGAAAGGAAGAAAGAAAGAAAGGGAAGGAGGGAAAGAGAGGGGAAAGAAGGAAGGAAGAAAAATAAAGAGGGGCAGCTAGGTGGAGCAGTGGATAGAGCACCAGCCCTGAAGTCAGGAGGACCTGAGTTCAAATCTGGTCTCAGACACCTAACATTCCCTAGCTGTGTGACCCTGGGCAAGTCACTTAACCTCAATTGTCTCAGCAAAAAGCAAAAATAAATAAATAAATAGATAGATAGATAACTAAATAAATAAATAAATAAGGGGAGGAAAAGAAAAATAAAAAAAGAAAGGAGAAAAAAGAAAGGAACAAAGGGAAAAGGAAGGAGGGAAGAAAAAGAAAAAAGAAAATTAAATTTCTCACATCAGCAGTAATGTATAAGAGAAATCGGATAAAACCTTCAACTTATAATAAAACTATAAGGGTCCAATACAACTCAAAGATTATGATGAATGTGAAATGCAATATCCTTTATAATTGACTATTTAACACCTTCCAAATGAGTCACTACTATAAATGTATACAAATAGATGCTTTGCTTCAATTTTCTTCTTTTTTCATACTAAGTCAAAATCTGCCTCTGTTTATTTCTCTCTATTATTATTGTCCTCTAGGTATAAATAAACAGAATAATTCTGCTTCCACAGAAGAGCACCCAAATATTTGAAGACAGTTATTGTGTTCTCTCCTACCTACCAATCTGATAAATTTTCAGAAATAACTGCCTAATATTCTTTACATGCCTATTTCCTTATTATAAAAAACTATTATCTATAAAAGACCTACACTAATAGAATTATGAAGTCATAAATCAAAAAGGAAACTATATGACATCTACACCAATATTCTAAAACTTACAAAATTAGAAATAATTTAAAAATATGTGGGATTTTGCATAATGATTTGAAGAAAATATGTGAGGATTTTTCTGACAAAAGTAATTTTGCCATTCTAGCCTAGCCTAGGCAAACCTATTCTAATACATCCCAAACTCATAATTGTTTGAATTATGTTCATTTATTCTTTTAATAAATATTTAGAGCCAATCAATGTCAAGTGTTCTTTTTTATAGAGTAAAAAGATTGCTGGATCTAATGAAATCAAAACTCAGTAATACCCCCTACCTTTTAAAATTTGCTTTGTCATGTTTGCTGCAATAGTGGCTGGGGATTATAAAAAAAAAAAAAAAACACTAGAACACAAATCATTAAAATGTCATATTTAAATCAGTGGGTCATGAATGAAATTGAAAGTTTTCAAGTCAGAGAACTCTTCACCTCCCATCCCCTACCCCCCAAAAATGATGCCATTTGTGCCTATTAATGTGCTGAGCTTGTTATCAGGAAGATCTGGTTCAAATTCTGCCACTAGATAGTCTAGCTATGAGATTCTAGGGAAATCATTGACATCGCTGTTGTCAATTTACTTTAGTAAAATGAGTATAATAATAATAATACTTATCTATCCAAGTTATTGTATCAGATGAAATTATGAACTTGGAAAGTTCTTTAGAAGACACAAAGCTTAATTTTAAAAAATCATTAGCTATTGTCATGATGCTAATGATATTAAATCTTGATTGTTATTAAAGCCACTGGTTCTTCTAGTCATGTTCCCAAATTTAATGTGAGCAATACTTAAAGCTTCTAGAAAAGTGTGAATTTGCATTCAATTTGCATGTGCACTTTTCACCTTCACATCTGGCATCACTCAGGTGAAACACTATTCCACTATGCTGTGTATCTCATTAATTTTACAACATTATATATGCATTTCAGTTTTAAGTCAATATTTTCCATTGAAGCTATCTTTCTTTAAAAATACTTTTTTAAATTGTAATTTCTCATTTTTGGCATAATTTTGGTTAGTCACAGGCTCTTACTAAGTGATCTGAATAAGATTAAAGAACAATTTAATTTCACATCACAAAATTTTTCCTAATTTTATAGTTTTAAAGAAACAAATCTGATTTGAATTTTAAGAACATTTGAATTTTAAGATAAGGTGAATTAAAGAATGAGACTTTGAAAATATTCTGGGGAAGTGATTCCCCATTTACATGGAGAAAATACCATTTCATAAAAATAAATAGATGAATTAATCAATGGATGATTCCAGAATTCATTCATCTCCTCATTCAGTGCACATACCACAAATTCACACACATTTATGGAAAAATGTGCTGTTCTGGGTCCTAAAAGTGACATAGATATGAATCAACACAGTCTCAGATAATCTTATAATTTAGAAATAAGACATAAGTTTATTATATTGTAAGTGCCTTAATTACATATGGTTTTTCATGGTGGCCTGTAGTGGCAGACTAATATGATGAATAGAGGAACTGTTTTTAGAAATAGATTCAAGCACAACTTTTTTTTTATTAAAGCTTTTAATTTGTATAACATATGTATGGGTAGTTCCCCAGCATTGATCTTTACAAAGCTTTCTGTTACAACTTTTACGCCCAGTCCCCTCCCCTCCCCTAGATGGCAGGAAGTCCACCACATGTTAATAATGTTGAAATACTTGACAAGTTGTGCAAGAAAAATCCTATCTACAACAACAACAAAAAAAAGAAAATCAGAGAAAGGCAACACAATGCAAGCAAACATCAATCGAGAGCATGAAAATGTCATGTTGTGGTCCATATTTCATATCCCTCTCTTTGGGTGTATATGGTTTTCTTCAGTGAACAATTGGAACTGGTTTGAGACAATTCTTTGTTGCAGAGAGCCATGTCCATCAAAATTGATCATCATGTACTATTGTTGTTGCTGTGTAGAATTATCTCCTGGTTCTGCTCGCTTCACTCAGCATCAGTTCATGTAGGTCTCTCCAGGCCTCTGTGAAATCGTACTGCTTGTCGTTTCTTACAGAGCAATAATATTCCATAACATTCATATACCACAATTTACTCAGCTACTCTCAAATTGATGGGCATCCCTTCAGGATTCAAGCACAACTTTTAAGCCACATTAGCTATGTGAACATGAGAAAGTCATAGCCTCATAGATAGATCTTTATAATTTTCAGAATTGTTGATATGCATCAGAGGAGAAAATTTTTATACCAGGAGTTTCTTATCCTGAAAACCATAAGACCAGATCATACCTACCCTCAGATCCTTAAATTATAAATAAAACCCAGAACTAAGCACGAAATAGCACATAATAAACATTCAAGAAATATTAGGTGAATTGAGGACATAATTTACAAAACAAATTCAATACTAGTCCACCTTTTATAGCAGTTCACATATGCATAGGATTTAAAATTTGAAACAATTCTTTCCCTATAAAGCCCTGTGAGCTACATTGTATAAGGCTAATTTTCACTAACTTTACAGTTAAGAAAACTGATAATCTAGCTGTCCCTCAGCTAGATAGAGCACCAGCCCTGAAGTCAGGAGAACCTGTGTTTCCTGAAAGGTCTATGACTTGTAAAATTCAGGATTTAAATCCAGATGTTCCTGCACTACACCTACATTAAAAAAAAAGTAAAATCAAATAAAAGATAAATTTCAGATGGTGTGTGAGAAGGACCTAAAAGGATAGAATTTCTAACAGAGTATCACAAGAAATGGTAAAAGAAGAGGTGTTAGAAAAATTTAAAATAAAATGTGAGCAAAGACAGAAGCAGAAAAATTCAGCATGAATAGATTTGGAAGACAATGTGAATAGTTAGTTGCAATCTAAAATTTATTTAAGGGGTGACAGTATTAGTAAGGCTCAAAACTTTTGTTAGAATAGATATGATATTCCAAAATATGGCATTTTGGGGGCAACTAGGTGGTGCAGTAGATAAAGTACCAGCCCTGAAGTCAGGAGGACCTGAGTTCAAATTTGGTCTCAGACACTTTATTCTTCTTAGCTGTGTGATCCTAGGCAAGTAACTCAACCCCAATTGCCTCAAGAAAAAAAAATAGCATTTTCATTTATAAGGTTAGATGTCCTGTATAAAACAAATAATGAACAAACAAAAAAAAAAGAAAAGAAAAGAAAGCAAAATCAAAATTCTGACAGACTTAGATTGATTCTTAAAAAGAAGAAAGGATTTAAGCATGTGACCAAGTCCCCTCCAGTTGGAACAAGTGGTAGTTTTACAAGCAGTCCATAAATGAAATATAAGTGGGAGACTTGTCTTAATTATATTACAATATAGGATCAAGCTGGGGAGAGGGGTACTTAAATTAGGTTGCTGGACCAGAATTCCATACTATTTTTTCTAATTGAATTGAAAATTTTGAACAAAGTTCCTTCCTTCCTTCTCTCCTTCCTTCCTTCCTTCCATATTCCTTCCTTTCTTCTTTCTTTTCTCTTTCTTCCTTTCTTTCTCTTCCTGCCTTCCTTTCTCTTTCTTCCTTTCTTTCTCTTCCTTCTGTTCTTTCTTCCTTCATTTCTTTTTCTTTCCTTTCTGTCTTTCACCTTCTTGCTTTCTTTTCAATATTATTTTATTTTTCCAGTTACATATAAAAATAGTTTTCAGCATTCATTTTGTAAGATTTTAAATTCCAATTGTTTTCTCCCTCCTGCAGATCTTACTTTCCCCTTCCTAGGACAGAAAGCAATCCAATATAGGTGACAAATGTATAATTATTTGAATCCCATTTTTAGTCACATTGTGAAAGAAAAATCACAACAAAAGGGGAAAACATGAGAAAGAAAAAGCAAACAAAAATAAGGTGAAAAAATATGTTTTAATCTACATTGTCTCCATTGTTCTCTCTCTAGATGTAGATGGCATTTTCCAAATCAAGTCTATTGAAACTGTAATAAATGATGGTATTGTTGAGAAAAAATAAGTCTATCATAGTTGATCATCACGTAAACTTTTTGTTACTGTGTATAATGTTCTCCTGGTTCTGCTCATTTCACTCAGCATCAGTTCATGTAAATCCTTACAGCTTTTTATGAAATCTCCCTTCTCATCATTTTTGTATAGGACAATAATATATAATATGACATTACCTTCACATACCATAACTTGTTCACCTATTCCCTAATTGATGGGTATCCACTTAATTTCCAATTCCTTGCCACAACAAAAAGAGCTGCTATATTTTTGCCCATGTGGGTCCTTTCTCTTCTTTTATAATCTCTTTGGAATATAGACCCAGTAGTGGCATTATTGGATTAAAGGATACATACTGTTTTATAGCCTGTTAGGTATAGTCCCAAATTGCTCTCCAGAATGGCTTGACCATTACACAACTCCACCAACAATGGAACACTGTCCCAGTTTTTTCATATCCCTCCAAGTATTTATCATTATCTTTTCTTGTCATCTTAGGATATCTGATTGATAGATGTGTGATGGTACCTCAGAGTTGTTTTAATTTACATTTCTTTAATCAATACTAATTCAGAGCATTTTTCATCTTACTATAATTTTTATTTCTTTTTGCTTTTTGCTTTTTTCTGAGGCAATTGGGGTTAAGTGACTTGCCCAGGGTCACACAGCTAAGGAATGTTAAGTGTCTGAGGAGAGATTTAAACTCGGGTCCTCCTGATTTCAGGGCTGGTGCTCTATCCACTGTGCCACCTAGTTGCCCCTAATTTTTATTTCTTTATCTTAGAATTGTCTATTCATATTTTTGACCATATAAAACCTGAGAAATGATTTGTATTCATATAAATTTGACTTAGTTTTCTATATATTTTAGAAATGAAGCCTTTTTTGATAAAACATTTTATTTTCAAAATATATGCTCAGATAATTTGACAACATTGACCCTTGCATAGCTTTGTGTTTCAGAGTTTCTCCTCCTTCCATCCACTCCTACCCCTCAATGGCTAGCAATTCAATATACATTAAACATGTAAAAATATATGTTAAATGCAGTATGTATAAACATATCTACATAATTCTCTTGCTGCATAAGAGAAATTGGATCAAAAAAAAAAGAAAGTAAATGAGTAAGGAAACAAAATGCAAGCAAACAAAAAGAGTGAAAATGTTAGGTTGTGATCCACACTTAGTTCCCACAGTCCTCTCTCTGCTTGTAGATGGTTCTCTTCATCACAAGATCATTGGAACTAGCCTCAATCATCTTATTGTTGGAAAGAGTCACAATCATCAGAATTGATCGTGGTATAATATTTATGTTGTCATGTACAATGATCTCCTGTTTCTACTCATTTCACATAACATCAGTTCATGTAAGTCTCTCGAGGCCTCTCTGAAATGATCATGCTGGTTGTTTTTTATAGAAAAATAATATTCCATAACATTCATATACCATAACTTATTCAGCCATTCTCCAACTGATGGGCATCCATTCAATCTCCAGTTTCTTGCCACTACAAAAAGGGCTGCCACAAATATTTTTTGCACATGTGGGTCCCTTTCCTTCCTTTAAGATCTCACTGCTGGGGGGCAGAGCCAAGATGGCAAACTGCAGACAGCATTCTCTGTGAGCTCCTGAGACCTTCCCTCAGACCCAGACAAATTGAGCCTCCGAACTGATTTTGGAGTGAGGGCTCCACCAAACACTTGGAATACAACGCACTTCTATCAACAATCTACTTTGAAAAAATTCCAGAGGTTAGTCTCAGGGGAATCGGCTGCTGGCCGCAATCAGACACCAGCCCGCCTGGGGCGGAAGGTGGGATCCAACAGAGGCAACTTTTAGGCACCCAGGAAATCTCTGGGAGACACCTGGGCCACTTTGCTCTACTTGTGGGCAGGTGCTTTAGCAGATCTCCTTTGGTAAAGTATGTATTGAGAGCAGCTGAAAATGTGGTCCTAGTGCACATCTAGCCTGACCAGACTCAGACCAGAAGTCAACTCGGGAAACTGCCCCAGGGCAAATTGAAACAGATTATTGTGTAAACCTTACTCTCATTAGATTGGACTCTAAGAGAATATATCAGACACGTTTGGCTTCAAAGAAAGGCCAGACCCTCCTTGTGAGAAGGTGGGAGGGAAAGGAGGAAAGGAAAGGGATAGACTAATACAAGGATTAGGGGAAAGGTATAAACAGGAGAGAGGGATTTCAAAGGGGGAGAACTGTTGGTGGGAGGTGGTCATCAAAAATAAAGTACTGGGGAGGGGAGAAGGGAGAGAGGGGAAAGGGAAGAGAAAATCATAACTCTGGGTAAATAAGATGGCAGAGAATACAGATATAGTTATTTTAACTGTGAATATGAATGGGATGAACTCTCCCATAAAACGGAAGCAGGTAGCAGACTGGATTAAAAGCCAGAATCCTACAATATATTGTTTACAAGAAACACATCTAAAATATAGAAATACATACAGAGTGAAGGTAAAGGGCTGGAGCAGTACCTTTTATGCTAGAGGTGAAAAAAGAAAGGCAGGGGAAGCAATCCTTATCTCGGATCAATAAAAAAAAATAGATCTAATTAAAAGAGATAAAGAAGGAAACTATATGTTACTAAAGGGTACCATAGACAATTAAGCGGTATCAATACTAAACATATATGCATCAACTGGTATAGCATCCAAATTCCTAGAGGAGAAACTAACAGAGATGCAAGGAGAAATAGACAGTACAACTATACTAGTGGGGGATCTCAACCTTGCTCTCTCAGAATTAGATAAATCAAACCACAAAATAAATAAGAAAGAAGTTAGGGAGGTAAACAAAAGGCTAGAAAAGTTAGGTATGATAGATCTCTGGAGGAAATTGAATGGTGATAGAAGGGAGTATACTTTTTTCTCAGGGGTTCATGGAAATTATACAAAAATTGATCATGTTTTAGGGCATAAAAACCTCAAAATCAAATGCAGAAAAGCAGAAATAGTAAATGCATCCTTCTCAGATCATGATGCAATAAAACTCACATGTAATATAAGGCCAGCAGAAAACAGACCACAAGTTAATTGGAAATTAAATAATCTAATCCTGAAGAATGAATGGGTGAAAGAGAAAATTATAGACACAATCAAAAATTTCATCCAGGAGAATGACAATAATGAGACAACATAGAAAAATTTGTGGGACATGGCTAAAGCGGTTATAAGGGGTAATTTTATATCTCTAGATACTTACTTGCATAAAACAGAGAAAGAGAAGATCAATGAACTGGGCTTAAAATTAAAAAAGCTAGAAAAAGACCAAATTAAAACCCTTCAATTAAATACCAAATTGGAAATTCTGAAAATTAAAGGGGATATCAACAAAATTGAAAATAAGAAAACTATTGAATTAATAAATAATTGGTTTTATGAAACAACCAACAAAATAGATAAGCCTTTAGTTAATTTGATTAGAAAAAGAAAGAGGAAAATCAAATTGTTAGTCTCAAAAATGATAAGGGAGAACTTTCCTCCAAAGAAGAGGAAATTAGAGTAATAATTAGAAGTTTCTTTGCCCAACTTTATGCCAATAAATTTGATAATGTAAACGAAATGGAGGAATATCTACAAAAATATAGATTGCCTAGGTTAACAGAAGAGGAAATAAATTATTTAAATAGCCCCATTTTAGAAAAAGAAATAGAACAAGCTATTAATCAACTCCCTAAGAAAAAATCTCCAGGGCCAGATGGTTTTACATGTGAATTTTACCAAACATTCAAAGAACAATTAATCCCAATACTATATAAACTATTTGAAAAAATAGGGAAAGAAGGTGTACTACCAAATTCCTTCTATGAGACAGATATGGTGCTGATAGCTAAACCAGGTAGGGAGAAAACGGAGAAAGAAAACTATAGACCCATTTCCCTAATGAATATTGATGCAAAAATTTTAAATAAGATTTTAGCAACGAGATTACAGAAAGTTATCCCCAGGATAATACACCATGACCAAGTAGGATTTATACTAGGAATGCAGGGCTGGTTCAATATTAGGATAGCTATTAGCATAATCAATTATATTAATAACGAAATTAACAAAAACCATGTGATTATCTCAATAGATGCAGAAAAAGCCTTTGATAAAATCCAACACCCATTCCCTTTAAAAACACTGGAGAGTATAGGAATAAATAGGATTTTCCTTAAAATAATTAGTAGTATCTACTTAAAACCTTCAACAAGCATCATATGTAATAGACTCAAACTAGAACCATTCCCAATAAGATCAGGAGTGAAACAAGGCTGCCCACTGTCACCATTATTATTTGATATTTTCTTAGAGGGGCATCTAGGTGGTGCAGTGGATACAGCACCAGCCCTGAAGTCAGAAAGACCTGAGTTCAAATCTGGTCTCAGACACTTAATATTCCCTAGCTGTGTGACCCTGGGCAAGTCACTTAACCCCAATTGCCTCATCAAAGAGCAAAAAAAAATGTCTTAGAAATGTTAGCTTTGGCAGTAAGAGAAGAAAAAGAGATTAAAGGAATTAGAGTAGGTAATGAGGAAACCAAATTATCACTCTTTGCAGTTGACATGATGAAATACGTAGAGAACCCTAAAGACTCAACTAAAAAACTACTAGAAACAATTCACAACTTTAGTAAAGTTGCAGGATTTAAAATAAATCCATATAAATCATCAGCATTTTTATATATTAGCAACAAAGTTCAGCAGCAAGAGATACAAAAAGAAATTCCATTCAAAATAACGGATGATAGTATGAAAAAAATATTTGGGAATTTATCTGCCAAAGGAAAGTCAGGAACTATATGAACTTAACTACAAAACACTTTCCACACAAATAAAATCAGACCTAGTCAATTGGAAAAACTTAAAATGCTCATGGATAGGCCGAGCGAATATGATAAAAATGACAATACTACCCAAACTAATTTACTTATTTAGTGCCATACCAATCAAACTCCCAAGAAATAATCTTACAGATCTAGAAAAAATAGTAGCAAAATTCATTTGGAAGAACAAAAGGTCAAAAGTTTCAAGAGAATTAATGAAAAAAAAGGCTAATGATGGTGGACATCCTGTATCAGATCTAAAAGTATAGTACAATGCAGCTGTCATCAAAACCATTTGGCACAGAGAGCGGCGGAGCCAAGATGGCGGAGTGAAAACGTGACTCTCTGCGTCCTCCTCCGATCTTCTCTCAAATCAACAATAAAATAAGCCTCTGAACTGATCTTCAAGTCAACAAATTCAGAAATACTTGGATACTGCTTGCTGATATCTCTGAAGAACTGCACATCAGGTTTGTCTAACTCAGATAGAAGGATAAAGAGTGGTGTAGGCTGGAAGTGAGGGTGGGACTCAGCTCATCCTGGCAGAAATTCCAAACTCCAAACTCCAAATTCCAAACACCTGGAGTTTATCTGAGGCACTCTGGACACTCTGCCCTGATTAGGGGCAGGTGTTCTGGCAGACGTGCCATGTTTAAAGAGTAATTCGTACTTAGTCCTAGCCCCCACAGGCCCAGCACCTTAAATTAATTGGCCAATTTGCCCCAGGGCAAAGAGCTTTAGCCTCCGTTTTTCCAAACCTTAAAGAGATATACATGCTGTCTAAAAAAAATGAAGAAGCAAAAGAGAGCTCTCACCATAGACAGCTTTTATCAAGACAGAGAAGGGCTGACCCCAGATCCAGAGGTTTCTTTAGACAAAACTTCAGAGGATGTTATTAAGGACCATCACTGGTCCCCTTTTCAAAAGGCCTTTCTGGAAGATTGCATAAAGAACCTCACAAGAGAGCTGGAGGATAAATGGGAAAATAAACTGAAATCAGTGCAAGAAGGATACAATATCTTGCAAGAAGGATATGATGCCCTGCAAAAGAGATATGAAAAAGACACCAATTTATTGAAAAATAAAATTAGTGAAGTGGAAAAAGACTGCAATGAACAAATTGGCCGGTTACAAAAGGAGCTTAAAAAGGTAACTGAATAAAACAACACTTTAAAAATAAGAATTGAACAAATGCAAGTGAATGAATGAATAAGACTTCAAGAATCAGTCAAACAAAAACAAAAAAAATGAAAAATTAGAAGAAAATATGAAATATCTCCTAAGAAAAATAACTGACTTGGAAAATAAATCTAAGAGAGACAATCTAAGGTTTATTGGACTTCCTGAAAGTCATGATGAAAAAAAGAATCTAAACACTATCTTCCAGGAAATCCTGAAAGAAAACTGCCCTGAGATTGTAGAAATAGAAGGCAAAATCACCATTGAAATAATTCACCAATCACCTCCTGAAAGAGACCCCAAAATTAAGACCCCAAGGAATATCGTGGCTAAATTTCAGGACTATAGCACCAAGGAACAGATTCTGCTAGCAGCTAGAAAGAAACAATTCAAATACCGAGGATCAATAATTAGAATCACACACGATCTGTCAGCCTCCACATTGAAGGATCGCAGGGCCTGGAAACAGATATTCCGAAGGGCAAAGGAACTTGGATTACAGCCAAAAATAACCTATCCAGCTAGAATGAGCATTATCCTCCAGGGAAGAAGATGGTCATTCAATGATATAGGTGAATTTCACCTATTTCTAATGAAAAGACCAGAACTGAACAAAAAATTCGACATCCAAAGACAGAACTCAAGAGATGCATAAAAAGGTAAAAAGGAAAGGACTCTTGAGAACTTTATTTTTACTAGGGGGATGCTTAAAGTTTGGGGGTATAATTAACTAGATATTACTTTGATAATAAAAGAGAACTAGAGGAGAAAGGTTGTCATACTGGGGAAAAGAGGGAAAAAGTGGTAAAATAAGATCTAAAAAAAAAGGAGGTAAAAACAAGATAAAATCTCTTGAAGAGGCAAAGAAAACCTAATATAATTGAGAGAAAGAGGGGAGATGAGCATTGTATAAATCTTACTCTCATCAAGTTGGGCTCTAAAAGTGTATATCAGACAATTGATTTCACATAGAAACTTGTCTGTTGCTAGAGGGAAGTGGGAGGGAAAGGAGGAAAAGAAAGGGATAAATTAATAGAAGGGAAAATAGAAGAGTCAGGGGAAAGAAGTAAAAACAGGGGGAGGGGACCTAAAGGGTGGAGTATTGTTTGGGGGAGGGGGCCATCAAAAGCAAAGTACTGAGGAGGGGGGAAGGGAGAAAGGGAAAGGAAAGGGGAAAACATAACTTGGGTAAATAAGATGGCAGGAAATAAAGAATTAGTTATTATAACAGTGAATGTGAATGGGATGAACTTTCCCATAAAGCAGAAGCAGATAGCAGACTGGATTAAAAACCAGAATCCCACAATATGTTGTGTACAAGAAACACATGTAAAACATAGTGACACATATAGGATGAAGGTAAAAGGCTGGGGCAGAACCTATTATGCTTCAGGTGAACAAAAAAAAAGCAGGGGTAGCAATCCTTATTTCAGATCAAGTAAAAGCCAAGGTAGATCAAATCAAAAGAGATAAGGAAGGAAACTATATTTTATTAAAGGGTACCATAGATAATGTAGCAATATCAATACTAAATATATATGCACCAAGTGCAATAGCATCCACATTCCTAGGGGAGAAATTAAGAGAGATGCAAGAAGAAATAGACAGCCAAACTATACTAGTGGGGGATCTCAACCTTGCCCTCTCAGAATTAGATAAATCAAACCACAAAATATATAAGAAAGAAACTAGGGAGATAAACCAATTGTTAGAAAAGTTATTTATGATAGATCTATGGAGAAAGTTGAATGGAGACAGTAGGGAGTTTACTTTTTCTCAGCAGTTCATGGAACCTATACAAAAATTGACCATTTATTAGGGCATAAAATCCTCAAAATCAAAAGGAGAAAAGCAGAAATAGTAAATGCATCCTTTTCAGATCATGATGCAATAAAAATCACATGCAATATAAGGCCAGGAGAAAATGGACCAAAAGTTAATTGGAAATTAAATAATCTAATCCTGAAGAAGGAATGGGTGAAAGAGCAAATCATAGACACAATCAATAATTTCATTCAGGAGAATGACAATAAGAAGTCAACATACCAAAATTTGTGGGATACAGCCAAAGCAGTTATAAGGGGCAATTTTATATCTCTAGATGCTTACTTGCATAAAAGTGAAAAAGAAAACATCAACAAATTGAGCTTATTATTTAAAAAAAAACTAGAAAAAGAACAAATTAAAAATCCTCAATTAAATACCAAATCAGAAATTCTAAAAATAAAGGAGAAATTAATAAAATTGAAAATAAGAAAACTATTGAATTAATAAATAAAACTAAGAGTTGGATCTACAAAAATACCAACAAAATAGATAAGCCTTTAGTTAATTTGATAAGAAA
>JAJPUD010029566.1:1988-13795 GCA_023553655.1 Myrmecobius fasciatus
CGTTTTTGACCTTGGGAACTTAATAAACCCCAATTTGCTTATAAAAAAAAAAAAAAAAAAAAAAAAAAAAAAAAAAAAAGCTGATTCAATCTCTGGCTTAGTTAACCTGGTAATAATAGACCTCTAATAATAGAGCTTGCAATATGATAGCAGTGGTCCCAAACATTATTCAAAATTTAATTATGTTTGCTTTTTGTTTTATCTTCTACAGGAAGTCTTTTCTAATCCCTTGTAATTACAATATCTTTTCCCAAAATTATTTCTTATTAATCCAGTATATAGCATGTTTGGAAATATTGCTTATTATTATGATGTGAGACTTTCTTGAGGGTTAGAAATATATTTTGCCTCTTTTTGCTTCCCAAGTATTTAGCACAGAGACTGGTTCTCTCAATATTCACATACAATATTTTCTTATGAATGAGGAATAATTGACAATGTTACCAATGTATAATGAAGACTCTGTTCAGATTTGATCTTCTCTTGTAGTCTGCTCTAAACCACTTCTTATCTGCTTCAAACATATATGCACGAAAATAATTAATTCTTCCTAAATTTTCTCATTACTTTTCTTGAGTTTTTCCATTCCCCTTATCTCATTTTCCCTCATATCAGTTATTTATGGTATTGCTCTTTTCACCAGTTATACTGTAAGTATCATCAAAGCAAGATGTATATCACATCCATTTTTGAATCCTTAATACTGTGCACAGTTTTATATGTATTTTACTTTGCCTTTAATGATTGTGTGTATCTGTGTGTGTGTGTGACTTTAAGAGATTAATAGTGACTTTCATAAAATCCTATGATCACATATTTAGAATTGAGAGATCTTGGGTGACCTGTAATCCAAAGATTATGTGTTGTAAATATCCATATTTCCATATTCAAAATTAAAAACTGATAAAAATATAAACTTCAATTAAAAACAAATCCATTACATGTTCATGTAAATATCATTTCCATTAAAATAACTATTTTTCAAAACAAAAAAGGTGAGAAATATGTCATTGTTTTATATATTTTTTATGAATTTTATAATGTCTGGCTTAATAGAAAACTAATAGATTCTCATATCAGTTTCTTCATTCAATATATTTTGGTATGAAGAAAATCCCACCTTACATAGATGTGTAGTGAGAAAACAATATTTTAATGAGCTTATGTTTTAGACTTATTACAAAAACAGTTTTGATCTCACAGACCCCTTAAAAAGGATCAGAAAACTCTAGGGATTCAAAGATAGCACCTTGACAACTTGTTTTAATTCAATGTCATTATTTTTAAAAAGAAAACAACAAAGACAACAAACAGGTAGTAATTATCAATGGAAGAATTTTAACATTCATCCTCTTACTCCAAATTCTGCACACTTTCTCAAGCACTATATTCTTTGTATGTTGCCTTTAAGTCAACTGAAAATATAAAATCAATTTATTTATTTATTTTTAACTACTAAGTAACAACCAACCAATTCTTCTACAGAAGACATCATCACCAACAAAACCCATAGTCTGGAATGCTTTAGGAATGAAAAAAAAGAAAGGGGAAGAGGAGAACAAATTACTATTAATAATTATTGTGGCTTCCATGCAATTAATGCAGTATATGAATTCCATGTAATAATATAAAACAATGAATTAAACATATTTTATTTATTACCACATTTCTAGTTTTATATATAATTATACATAGAAAAGATTAAGAATGAAAAAATAGCACATTCTAATTTCTTTTTCAGAAATAGACTTTATTTGGTCTTTAGGTAATTAATAAATGAATTCTGGCTGGATATAAAACCAGTTTTGAACACAATATTCAACAACATGATTTGTCTTGTTTATTAATTAGAATATTGGAAAGCTTCCTGTAGTACTTCATATACAATAGATCTTTGTAGCAAGTAGCTATTTTCATATGATGTGCATATGTGGATGGGGATATGTATATATGTTAGCTTTTATATATGTGAATATGTATATACATATATATATATATATATATATGAAATCATTCAAGAATAAATATATCCATTATTTTATTTTATATGGCTATTAAAATTCCATTTGAATTTTTTGAATGCCTAGATATTTGAAATTTTTTTAAATTATTTGCTGTCTAGTCAGATAACTGATAACATCTAGTACTCACCCAGAAAATTGAATAGCATGGTATTCTAGGTCAACCTTGTTTTCATTGTACTGTAATTAGTAACTCCTTTCTTTTCATAATTAATAGTTAATTTACAGTAACTTTATGAAGTTTTGCATATATTTAACCAAAAGGGATAGCAAAGTCATAACTAGGTAAAGGTTTAGGCCAGGAACACAAATTCAGAAGGCATAAAAGCTTCAATGGCATAAAAATAATAGAACTTAGTATCTAATGAGCAAGAACAATTTTTAAAAAGGAAATTTCCAAGTGGTAAAATAAAAGAAATTCTCCTCAGATCTCTCCTTGACCTCTTATGCCATTAGAGACATACCTCTTGACCCAGATGTAGGTTGTCATACTTAATCTAGCCCAAAATTTATAAATCTGCTAAATTCTCACACACTCAGTCCATTACTTTTCATAATAGGATGTAGAAAGTATTTTTCATCATTCTTGTTTTGCTATTATGGATGATCATTTTATTCTTCTTACAGCTTTCAAGGTTGTTTATCATTACAAGATTGTTATTACTATTTAAGTTCTGCTGATTCTGCTCATTTCTTTTTTCATTGGATTAAGAAAACTTCCAGTTTTTTTCCCCTTTTTATATTTATGGTATAGTTTAAATTATTTTTCTTTTTCTGTGAATTTCATTCTCTATCAGTTCCTATTAATTTTTTCATTGCTTTTTGAAACTCTCTCTTCACTACATTCTTATAATTTAATAGTATTCCATCACATTCATATAATTTAATGTTTTAGTCATTCCTCATTTAAAAGAATTTCTTTAGTTTCCAGGTCTCTCTTTCTTTTTTTTTACACCACAAAAAGAAATGCATAAATATTAGTAAATGTAAGATTTTTTTTCTGTGTTTCTTCGTTCTTTATATATAGGTCTGAAAAAGGTATAATTATGTCAAAGGAGAAATTCTCTTTAGTAATTTTCTGGATTATAATTCCAAATTGTTTTCCAAAATGGTTCATTACTTTTAAAGTAACAAAAACAATTGTTCAAGTGAAATGTTTATGTAGCCTGTAGCTATTTAAATGTGACTAACATTAAAATTACTTTGAATTAAATTGAATGAAATGCATTACAAATAATCCCTTTTAAAGGTCTACTTGAAAGATTAATGAGATATAAGAAAATATTGCATATTATAGATAATTAATGAATTCATATTTATCAGGAAAAAAATTATAAATTTTTTTCCTGATATTTAATTTGCCAAATATATCTTGCAATTAAAGAGAAGTTTCACTCTACAAAGGCTTATCTTTCTAAGACATAATTATTTCAGGACTTTTGCTCATAATCTACTAACTTTTTATAAAAAATTGAAAACAAACTACGTTTCTTAAAATAAATGAGCAAAAACTCCATCAGTTATTCTTTGTGTTTTTTAGTATTTTCCTTAATAAATGCTAATTTACAATAGTTTTACTTTAAAATGGGATTGTTATTCAAGGTAAAATAGGAAAGGCTTTTGCATTGTGTCCTTTAGATTTTGCAAATCCAATAATATAAAAGCAGAGGTACTCAAAATTTGTTCTTTTCACACCTCAGATTTCAATAGTAGATTTTTTTGATAGATTTAAATATTTTCCTTTTTTAAAAGAATGAAATAGTACTAGAAATTAGTCTGGGGATACATTTTGGTCTTCTAACTCCATTTTTAAAAGTCTTCAAGTAATCATTGGTAGAAGTACAAATGTACTCAGTTGCCTAGATACAGGAAAATTAGAATGAATGAATTGTATCCTTTTTTCAGTAAATTTTCAAAAGATAAGCTGCTTCTACTGTCCTATAATGCCTAAGAAACCTATATCCTCTTTCAGTGATTATTTTAGAACTAAAAAGACCCTAGAAGGTCATATAGTTCAAACCTGTTATTTTAAATGTGAGAAAAATTAGCAACTGATTAAAGTTAAAGAGTTAAAGGATTTTCACTAAGATCACTTAGGTTGTAAGAAAGAAATAAGATTTGAATATAGATGTTCTAATTCCAAATCCAACATTCTACTGTGAAGGAAAAAGGTTTTGTTCTGTTATGTTTTTACCTGATGTTCAACAGCATTGAGGAGAATGCCTTACAATTAATAATTGATATTAAACCACCTGGGATAACAGTTCTAATGTTTCTAATGCAAAAATCACCCCTCTTTGTACTTTTTGAATAGATGTCTTCTAATATGAAAGGAAAGTAGAGAACATAGTATTTATATACTGGAAATATATTTTAAGAATACCACAAGCAATATTTTGAAATGTTTAACAGAAAAATATACATAGTTTCTGAATACTTGGCAAAAATTTAGAGAAACACATAGAATTCCACAATCTTTTCTATCATATTGGCTTCTTTAGAAATCTAAGAATACATTTCAATAGCTCAAAAATGAAAAAAACAGATAGAATAATATTTAAAAATCTTTTATTATGGCTGAGCCTTTGCAAAGCATATATGCAGATGTTTCATTTGCCCAAGCAAATGAAATCAATACAATTTTTTCTATGTTGTAAGAGAGAAATAATTCAGTGAAGAATGATGGAGAAAAGATTTTGTTTTGCCATTTGGATAGTAATAATTCTGATTTAAGCAGCTGGTCACTCAAGTAGCTGGAGGAGGAGGAGGGAATGCTTCACAAATGTTTCCTTTTGAAGAAAAATGTTTTACACTTAAATTGAGATGCAAACATTGGTAACCAATTGACAGCATGAGCCAGAAATTCATAGCTCCTCATTATTATTTTTTCCCAAGTACAGTAGAGGTGATTTTAAAACATGACTTTTCTATCCCAGGAGACATGTGGTTGGCTTAAAAAAATGCTGTCAAGCAGAAGAAATTAATTTAGTGGTGTCATTATTAATCCCAAGGGCTATAATCACCAGCCACTATACAAATTGGATATGACTGACAGTCACTACATACAGAGACAAGAATTGAAATAGCAACCAAGATGGTGGTCAGAAGTGATTACACAAATGTCTCCTTTCAAAGATACACTGTTCATTGTTGTGCAGGGGGAAAAACAGTCAAAAGACATGTATTTGAGTCTTTGCTCTGATACTGTCTGTGGGTCCTTAAGTAAATAATTTCTATAAAATATATTGCTATAAAAGTAATAAAAAGAGATGTGGTACATAAAAATCATATAAATCTGCTCTTTGTCAGTACAAAGCATTCTGTACATATAAACACTTTAGCATAGTTAATATACTTACAGATAAAAAAAGAATAAAATTAATAAGTCAATTGAAGGCCATTGCTTTAGAATTAGAAATGATGTTAGTTATCATGTAGACTAATCTTATTATTTTTTCAGAGGAAGAGATTGAGGGACAGAGATTTTACATGACTTACTGAGGGTCACAGAGTATTAGTCATGATTTGATAGTAAGTTTTCTGACTGGGAAACCGAATAGTACAATAGATGGAAAGCTGTCCCTGGAATCAAGAAGACCTGAGTTCAAATTCAGCTTCAGACATTACTGGTTTCAGACAAGGCACCTAACCTTGTTTACCTTAATTATTCATAAGTAAAATGAGCTGAAGAAGTTAATCACAACCTTTTGCACTATCTTTGGCAAGAAAACCCCAAATCATGTCATGACTAGTCAGATATAACTAAAATCAGTTAATTTCCTGATCATCAGTTTATTTATTTGTAAGTTTGAAGGACAGGACTAGATGTTCTGAGAGATCCTTTCTATCTCTAAATATATAGTTTTCTGAATCTATCTTTGTGTACAATTCAAATTTGCAAATATATCACAGACATACAAAGTGTGTTAATGTTTATATTATATAGATGATATTATGTCTCTATAGATATCTATCTTATTTTTTTTTAGTCCATGGGATACAATGGTCAAAGTTTTTTTTTTTTTTTTTCCTCCTACTAGCCAAGGTAAAAACAACAAAACTGTTAATAATTAACCAAGCTATTCTTCAGAAAGCAGACAACGGATACCATTAGGCACATATTCAAAGCCAATACCGCATGGTAGAAACTGCCAGACCTTCTAATCTCTTGGTACTCACAAAAACCATCATAAAGCAAAAGGTCAGCAGAAAAGGCTTTTGAAGAATAGTATTTGTAATTTTTACGTTTATATAAATGTATTCTTATTTTAGGTTTTTGTGCACTGGAAACTTGATGCTTTTTTTCCATGATATATCCAATCTTGATTTGGGAAAGTGTAAAAATGACAGAGATAATAATAATAATATTATATTTATGTTTTGCAGATAAAGCTGATAAATGGGAATAATCAGGATAGTATTCAATTTTTCTTTGTTGAGAAAGTAACAAAGAAGTTCAGATGAGACTTTGTATTTATATTGAGATTCCAATGACAGAGTGTTTAATTTGTGGAACATAATGCCTTTGAATAAAAACAAAACAAAACAAAAAAATCAACAACAAAAATTTGAAAAGCAAACAAGCAAAAAGTTGTTTTAGGTTTAGCCCAGGTTTTATACGAGGTTGAACAATAATGAAATTGTACTAGAATGGGGCAACTAGGTGGCACAGTGGATAGAGCACCAATCCTGAAGTCAGGAAGACCCAAGTTCAAATGTTATCTTAGACATTTAATACTTCCTATCTGTGTGACCCTTGGCAAGTCACTTAACTCCAACTGCCTCAGCAAAAAACAAAAACAAACAACAAGCAACAACAACAACAAAAATCTTACTAGAGTGAGGCATATCTTCATTTGAACAATTGCCAAGACAATAGTTAATGGGTGCTTCATTGTTATAGCAAATCAATATTTCAGGTATTCCAGTTTCAAATTATTATTAGCTGGATGTTACATACCTGTTGATTCTCCTACACTTATTAGTGGCATTATTTCTTCTAAGCAATAGTTATTTGATTCTCAAATTCAAACTCAGGTTGTTCAAGGGACTAGAGGCCTAAAAAAAAAAAAAAAAAAACTCTTCACATTACTCAGGCATGAGGGCAGACATGTTCTCCTTACCCCATTTAATATTAATCCTCTTATTCATCTTTGTTCAGATATGTTTTAATATTGCTTACATGAAATTGGCCCATGGACATAATTTTAGAGTTCTGTATCTAAGAATTCATTCACTCAACATCTCTTCAATTTTTTTAAAAAAGGAGCAAACTGAATTGCACAAGAGTTGTGTGTACCTAAGATTTACAAATAAAATAAGTAAAAGAACAGAGATTCACACTGAATTCCTCTACTTCAAAATCTAATATTCTTGTCATTATGAATATAAATCCTGATCCTTCATTGGACATAAAATGAAGAGGAATAGATCTATTTTCTCCAAAATGATTCTTTCAGAATACACACACACACACACACACACACACACACTCACACTCACATATACACACAGAGATTATTACTCTCAAAAATGAATAGGGAGAAATTTCCACCAATGAAGAGGAAATTAGAGTAGAAGTTAGGAGTTACTTTGCCCAACTTTATGCCAAAAAAATTGATAACATAAGTGAAATGGAAGAATACATACAAAAATAGAGATTGACCAGATTAACAGAAGAGGAAACAAATTACTTAAATAGTCCCATTTTAGAAAAAGAAATAGAACAAGCTATTAATCAACTCCCTAAGAAAAAATCCCCAAGACAAGATGGATTTATATGTGAATTCTACCAAACATTTAAATAACAATTAAATTCATAATATATAAACTATTTGAAAAAATAGTGAACTAAAGACTATGAGCAAATTCCTTTTATGACACAGACATTGTACTGATACCTAAACCAGGTAGTACAAAAACAAAGCAAGCCAATTATAGACCAATCTCCCTCATGAATATTGAATATTGATGCAAAAATCTTTTCTTTTCCTTTTTTTTTAAATTTTATTTCATTTGCAAAACATGTATGGGTAATTCTTCAACATTAACCCTTACATAGCTTTCTGTTACAGATTCTTCCCCCCAGTTCCCCACCCATCCGCCAGATGGCAGGATATCCACTACATGCCAATAATGCTAAAATATTGACAAATCGAATATATGTATACATATTTCCAAACTTATCATTGTTGTGCAAGAAAAATCATATCTCCATAAAAGACATATCAGATAAAGGAAACACAATGTAAGCAAACATCAATCAAGAGTATGAGAATGTTATGTTGTGGTCCACATTTCACATCCCTCTCTCTGGGTGTTTATGGCTTTCTTCAGTGAAAATTTGGAGGTGGTTTGAAACATTTCATTGTTGAAGGGAGCCATGTCCATCAGAACTGATCATCATATAGTATTGTTGCTGCCATGAATAATGATCTCCTGGTTCTGCTCATTTCACTCAGCATCAGTTCATGCAAGTGTCTCCAGACCTCTCTGAAATCATCCTGCTGGTCATTTCTTACAGAGCAATAATATTCCATAATATTCATACACCATAATTTATTCAGCCATTCTCCAACTGAAGGACATCTATTCAGTTTCCAGTTGCTAGCCAATACAAAAAGGGATGCCACAAACATTCTTGCACATGTGAGGCCCTTTCCTTCCTTTATGATTACTTTGGGATATAAGCCCAATAGAAAGGCTGCTGGGTCAAAGGGTATGCACAGTTTGATAACTTTTTGAGCACAGCTCCAAATTGCTCTCCCGAAAGGCTGTATCTGTTCACAGCTCGACCAACAATGCATCAGTGTCCAAGCCTTCCCACATCCCCTCCAATATTCATCATTAACTTTTCCTGTCATTTTACACAATCTGACAGGTGTGTAGTGGTACCTCAGGGTTGTCTTGATTTGCATTTCTCTGATCAATAGTGATTTGGAGCACCTTTTCATATGACTACAAATAATTTAAATTTCATTCTCTGAATATTGTCTGTTCATATCCTTTGACCATTTATCGATTGGAAAATGGCTTGAATTTTTATAAATATGAGACAATTCTCTATATATTTTAGAGATGAGACCTTTATCAGAACCCTTAAATGTAAAGATGATTTCCCAATTTATTACTTCCCTCCTAATCTTGACTGCATTGGTTTTATTTGTACAAAAACTCTGTAACTTAATATACTCAAAGTTATCTATCTGGTTTTCAATTAAG
Organism: Myrmecobius fasciatus; assembly: GCA_023553655.1. Taxonomy (NCBI): domain Eukaryota; kingdom Metazoa; phylum Chordata; class Mammalia; order Dasyuromorphia; family Myrmecobiidae; genus Myrmecobius; species Myrmecobius fasciatus. The sequence goes on from JAJPUD010029566.1 coordinate 11,231, forward strand.
AGTTTCAGTTCTTCTTTGGACAGAAATTTATTCCATCTCCATAGGTCTGAGAGGTAAACTATATTGTGTTCCTCTAACTTACTTATAGTATCATTCTTTATATCCAGATCATGAACCCATTTAGATCTTCTCTTGGTATGTGGTGTTAGATGTGGGTCAAGCCCTAATTTCTTCCACACTACTTTCCAATTTCCCCTATGGCTTTCGTCAAATAGTGAGTTCTTATCCCAAAAGCTGGGGTCTTTGGGTTTATCAAAGACTAAATTGCTACAGTTATTGCCTAGTTTGTCTTGTGATTCTATCCTGTTCCACTGATTGACTACTCTATTTCTTAGCCAGTACCAAATGGTTTTCATGACCGCTGCTTTGTAATATAGTTTTAGATCTGGTACAGCAAGTCCACCATCATCAGCCTTTTTTTTTCATTAATTCTCTTGAAACTCTTGACTTTTCTTCTTCCAAATGAACTTTGCTACTATTTTTTCTAGATGTGTAAGATAATTTCTTGGGAGTTTGATTGGTATGGCACTAAATAAGTAAATTAGTTTGGGTAGTATTATCATTTTTATTATATTTGCTTGGCCTACACATGAGCACTTGATGTTTTTCCAATTAAATAGGTCTGACTTTATTTGTGTGAAAAGTGTTTTGTATTTAACTTCATATAGTTCTGACTTTTCCTTGACAGATATATTCCCAAATATTTCATACTATCAACAGGTATTTTGAAAGGAATTTCTTTTTGTATCTCTTCCTGCTGAACTTTGTTGGTAATATATAAAAATGATGCTGGTTTATGTGGATTTATTTTGTATCCTGCAACTTTGCTAAAGTTGTGAATTGTTTCTAGTAGGTTTTTAGTTGAGTCTCTAGGGTTCTCTAAGTATACCATCATATCATCTGCAAAGACTGATAATTTGGTTTCCTCATTACCTACTCTAATTCCTTTAATCTCTTTTTCTTTTCTTACTGCCAAAGCTAACATTTCTAATAAAATATTAAATAGTAATAGTGACAGTGGGCAGCCTTGTTTCACTCCTGATCTTATTGGGAATGATTGTAATTTGCCTCCATTACATATGATGCTTGCTGAAGGTTTTAAGTAGATACTACTAATCATTTTAAGGAAAAGCCCATTTATTCCTATACTCTCCGGTGTTTTTAATGGGAATGGGTGTTGGATTTTATCAAAGGCTTTTTCTGCATCTATTGAGATAATCATATGGTTTTTGTTAATTTGGTTATTAATATAATTGATTATGCTATTAGTTTTCCTAATATTGAACCAGTCCTGCATTCCTGGTATAAATCCTACTTGGTCATGGTGTATTATCCTGGGGATGACTTTCTGTAATCTTGTTGCTAAAATCTTATTTAAAATTTTTGCATCAATATTCATTAGGGAAATGGGTCTATAGTTTTCTTTCTCAGTTTTCTCCCTACCTGGTTTAGCTATCAGCACCATATTTGTGTTATAGAAGGAATTTGGTAGAACAACCTCTTTCCCTATTTTTTCAAATAGTTTATATACTATTGGAATTAATTGTTCTTTGAATGTTTGGTAAAATTCATCTGGCCCTGGAGATTTTTTCTTAGGGAGTTGATTAATAGCTTGTTCTATTTCTTTTTCCAAAATGGGGCTATTTAAATGATTTATTTCCTCTTCTGTTAACCTAGGCAATCTATATTTTTGTAGATATTCCTCCATTTCATTTACATTATCAAATTTATTGGCATAAAGTTGGGCAAAGAAACTCCTAATTATTACTCTAATTTCCTCTTCATTGGAGGAAAGTTCTCCCTTATCATTTTTGAGACTAATAATTTGATTTTCCTCTTTCCTTTTTCTAATCAAATTAACTAAAGGCTTATCTATTTTGTTGGTTTTTTCATAAAACCAACTCTTACTTTTATTTATTAATTCAATAGTTTTCTTATTTTCAATTTTATTGATCTCCCCTTTAATTTTCAGAATTTCCAATTTGGTATTTAATTGAAGGTTTTTAATTTGGTCGTTTTCTAGCTTTTTTAATTGTAATCCCAGTTCATTGATCTTCTATTTCTCTGTTTTATGCAAGTAAGCATCTAGAGATATAAAATTACTCCTTATAACCGTGTTAGCCATGTCCCACAAATTTTGGTATGTTGTCTCATTATTGTCATTCTCCCGGATGAAATTATCGATTGTGTCTATAATTTGCTCTTTCACCCATTCATTCTTTAGGATTAGATTATTTAATTTCCAATTAACTTGTGGTCTATTTTCTCCTGGCCTTATATTACATGTGAGTTTTATTGCATCATGATCTGAGATGAACTTACTATTTCTGCTTTTCTGCATTTGATTTTGAGGTTTTTATGCCCTAATACATGATCAATTTTCATATAAGTTCCATGAACCCCTGAGAAAAAAATATACTCCCTTCTATCACCATTCAATTTCCTCCAGAGATCTATCATACCTAACTTTTCTAGCCTTTTGTCTACCTCCCTAACTTCTTTCTTATTTATTTTGTGATTTGATTTATCTAATTCTGAGAGAGCAAGGTTGAGATCCCCCACTAG
>JAJPUD010029567.1:0-13795 GCA_023553655.1 Myrmecobius fasciatus
AGAGAGAGAGAGTGAGAACTCTGGCAGGACAGATCAAAGGCTGAACTCAGAATAGTTAAAATAAATATAATCCCAACTCATGAGTTATTTTTGTTCCATTGTTTTATCAGTCGTGCCCAACTAGAATAATTTGCCATTTCCTTATTCGGCTCATTTTACAGATCAGAAAATTGAGGCAAACGGGGTTAAATGGTTTGGCCAAGGTCACACAAGTTGGTCTGAGGCCACATTTGAAGTCAGGAAAGTGAATCTGCCTGACTCCAATCCTAGCATTCTATCCACTGTGACACCTAGAAGTCCTATTATGTGGGTTACAGTTCAGTTTAGTGTAGGAAGTTCCCACATTGATAACACAGGTCCTTGACAAATTGATAAGAACTAGAAGTATTTCTTTTCTTTGAGAGAGTGGCCCTTAATAGGAAAAAAAATAGCTTGTTGTTGGTAATTCTCTCTCCCTTTCCTCATCTTTCTGCTTCTTTCCTCCTATTGATAATTGGCCACAATATAGGATTGAAACATATTTTAAATATTTATTGTATTTATTCAATAAGAGTTTCTGTTCATTCTTCTTAATTTGAAAATAAGGCAATGAGGGAGAGATAAAAATTATTGTAAAAATAAATTTAAAAAATTATTCATGATTCTTGCCCTCAGAGTGCTTATAACCTAAGATAAACATGGCCAACTATAACATGATGTTGTATGATGATGAGCATCACAGAAAATGTAAGTATGAGGGAGAAAGGAATAGGCTGTTACCAACTTGGGGTCATAGTGGAGAGGAGAATAGCAGGAGATGGCATTTGAAGTGGACTTTAAAAGATATGTAGGGATAAAAAAGGCAAAGACATGGTGGGCAGAGATTCCAGGCCTAGGCAATGAGTATTAATTAAGTCAGGCATTGTACTAAGTGCAGCTGATACAAAGAAAGGCAAACAACACAAGTTCATAATCTAATGGTAAGAACAATATGAAAAAAAAAGCTATAAATAAACAAGACAGATACAGGTTAAATTGGAGATAATCAACAGAGGGAAAGCATAAATGTTAAGGAGGATTGAGGAAAACTTCTTGTAGAAGATGGGATTTTAGCTGCAACTTGAAGGAAGCCAGAGAGGGAAGGAGGAAGAGATAAGGAGGGAGGATAGCTGGTGGAAATATCTAGAGTATAGAGCTAAGTAACACACATGTGAATAACAGCAGTGAGGTCATTGCCACTGGATGGCAGAATATATGGAAAGGAGTAAGGTAAGATTTGAAAGGTAGGAAGGAATCAAGTTATGTAGCTGGATTTTATATTTGATTCTGGAGGTAATAGGGAGCCATGGGCGTTTTTTTTTTTTTTTTTTTTTTTTTTTTTTTTAATGGGATGGGCAATACAGTCAGACTTGCACTCTAGAAAGATCAATTTAACAAGTAGAGGATAGATTAGATTGGGGAAAGACTTCTGGCAGACAAACCCACCAGCAGACAATTGGAATCGTCCAAGAACAAAGTGATGAAGGACTATACCAGGGAGGTAATAGTGTCAGAGGAAAGAAGGAGACATATTCAAGAGATGTTATGAAGGTAGAAAGGACAAGACCTGACAACTGATTTGATATGAGAATAAAGAAAATGGTATAGGCAGAGAGAATGGTATAAGGAAAAGTATAGAGATATAGGCGTTCCTGCACCATTTAGGAGGTGATAGACCAAGATGGCTGGAGTGTCAAGTAAAGGTTGGAAAGTTAGCTTGATACCCAATTGTGGATAGTCTTGAATGTCAAAGCAAAGGAGTTGAACTTTACCTGAAAGGCAATGGGACCACACAAAGTTTTTGAGCAAAGAACTGATATCACCAGAGCTACAAAAGAAAGTTTTTTATTGGGGCAGCTAGGTGGTACAGTGTGTAGAGTACCAGCCCTGAAGTCAGGAGGATCTCAGTTTAAATTTGGTCTCAGACACCTAATACTTCCTTTCTGTGTGACCCTGGGCAAGTCACTTATCCCCAACTGCCTCAGCAAAAAAAAAAAAAAAAAAAAAAAAAAAAGTTATTTGATTGTTTTCTGGCTATGGTATGATGGATGAATTGGAGTGTAAAGGAGATGTAAAGTAATGACATAAATACATAAATATGAGGATGTTTTAATATGGCATGATTCTGAGGTGAGAGTATTGTAAAAATTTGCCTTTAAATGGATTGTTAATTTCTTATATATGTATGTGTGTGAATTATTAGACTAAAAGAGTCATGGAATATTATAGCCAGAAAAGATTTTAGTTTAATTCCTTAATTTTACTGATGAGGAAATTGAAACCTAAAGAGGTTAATAGATGTTGAATTTGGTCACCAAGTGCTGAATTTAGACTCAAACCCAGATCTCTAGAAGCCTGGTATAATGTCCACCCCTTCTTATTCCCTTCCACACTGTGGCCCCTCCTTCGTTTCCTCCTATATACTTGTATTCAACTGAATTTGCTCCTAGTAATGGAATTTTTAGCTATGACTGGTTAATTAATCAATAAGATAATAAGAGAGATGTGGGAAAAATGTCAAAAGAGGACTGTAGGAAATCAGAGGAGGAAAGGATCACTGTGGACCGGAGTGTCTAGGTAGTAGGGGGGGAGGGAGAACAACCTGGCTATTGTTTTTTTTTTAATTTTTTAATTTTTTTTAATAAAGCTTTTTATTTACAAAACATATGAGAGATTTTTCTACATTGACCTTTGCAAAAACTTTTTTTTTCCCAAGTTTTTCCCCTCCTTCCCCCCACCCCCACCCCTAGATGACAGGTAATCTAATACATGCTAAATAGGATAAATTATATGACAAATCCAATACATGTATACATATCCATACAGTTATCTTACTGCACAAGAAACATCAGATCTAGAAAGAGAAGAAGAAAAAAACAACCTAAGAAAGAAAACAAAATGCATGGAAATATTCATAGAAAGCGTTAAAATGCTATGTTGTGGTTCACACTCAGTTCCCTCAGGCCTCTCTCTGGATGTATATGACTATCTTCATTGCTGAACAATAGGAACTGGTTTGAATCACATCATTGTTGAAGAGAACCATGTCCATCAAAATTGATCATCATATAGTCTTACAACCTGGCTATTGTACCACACTTGCTAGGGGTCTTCTTTGCAGAGATACTGGAGTGGTTTGCCATTTCTTTCTCTAGCTCATTTTACAGATGAGGAAATTGAACTAAACAGGATTAAGTGACTTGTCCAAAGTCACACAGCTAGGAAGTATCTGAGGCAGGATTTGAATTCTGGAATATTCATCTTCCTGAAGCTAGACCCAATGTTCTATGTTGCCATATATCTGCACCTCATATCAGAGCTATTACATTAACTTTCTAACTGTTTCCTTCCCTTAGTGTGGAATTATGCTGGCCTTGGAATCAGAAAGTTTACCTCAAATTTCAGCTTTGCCAATTAATAACTATCATGTTAACTTCAACTTTTTTTTTTTTTTCTGTGTCAAGAACTGTACTAAGCACTGGAAATAAAAATACAAGTAGAAAGAAAGACAGTCTCTGCCCTTAAGGAGATCTAATGGGGGAAGACAACATTTAAAAGCAAACTGGAAAGGGCTAGGGAAGAACTGAAGGAGAGTCCAAGTGTAACCTGGAGAAGAATGAAGATATTGGCTGACCTCAGCTCCTTCCTTAAATTGAGGTTCTGGGAGAAGTCATCCAATCAGAGGGAGAGGCTACAGCGACAGAGAATCCTTTTGATATTTGAATTCCTGGACTGGAGCAAACTTTCAGAATGAATGAAGAGTTTTCTAGGGTGTGGGAAGTTTGGAGTACAATCTGGAAATTAATAAGGAGGCACAAAATTTAAACAAGTCACTGTCCCTGAGTTCATGGAGCTAAATGTACAATGGGGAGATACTGCATGAACATAAATAAGGCAGAGTAATATGTGCATGTTTTAGGTGAGGTTTCAACAGATGAGGAGATGAGAATATTCAGGGTATAGGTTACAACAGCTTAGAGAAATAATTATTTCTCCTATATTAATAATCAATTATGATTTATGATCAAGCTTTTCTATTTTCACTAAAATCATATATTAATAATATAAAATAAATTATTTTTATTAGAAATAATCACCTAGAGGTTAGACAGCTAATCTTTGAAGGACACTACTGACCTTGCCCAAATATTTACCCCACCTAGACCATCTTATCTAAATGGAATTGTTATCCCACCCATCTAGAAAACCTTACAAAGTCTCTTAACTAGGTGAATTCTCACCTACCCAGACAGACTTGGGGATGGAGCAATTTCCTTTGTATAGATAAGTGCTTGAGGCTGGGGTGATCATGTCCCCCTCATTAGAATAAATCCATGTCTCATTATAATATTCATTCTTTCATTAATTGTTAATCAATCAGAACTGATTCCTGTCAGGAACACCCACTCTTCTAGAGTACAGAAGCATCAAGAGGTCTCCATGAGAAGTCTTTCTTTTGGCTTATGAGAGAAAGTCAAATGACCATCCTTTTTAAAATTATTTGCTATCTATAATTAATAAAAAAATATTAATTACCTAGAAAAGATGTCTTTAGAATTTTTCATACATCACAAATAGTATAAGGAATGGCATGGAAGCATTAAACCAAATGGTATGTATTCTGGTAAAAGTAATCCAAGTTTACTGGAGAACAGAATATAAAAAACAAAGTAGTGTGAGATAAGGCTAGAAGGGTAGTGCTAGATTGTGAAAGGTTTTCAATGACAGGTGAAGGTGCTTTCACTTTATTTTGGAAGTAATAGGGAGCCATTGAAGACTTGTGAGAAGAGAAGCATGTCCCAGATTAAGAAACAATAACCTGGCAATGATATGAAGGATGGACTTGAGTGGGATGAGAAGAGGGGAAAGAAAGACTTGGTAAGAGGCCATTGCAATAGTCTGGACAGGTAGTAATGAGATTCTTTACTAGAATGTAGCAAAAGAAAAAGAGGGGAAGGGTCAGATGCAAAAAATGTTTCAGAGATGGAAATAATGGGTCTTTGCAACTGATTTAATATGAAAGTTTGGGGAGAAGGAAGAGATAATTCCAAATTTCAACATGGACAATGAGCAGAATAGGATACTTCAGACAGACATGTTAGAAGTCAGAAGGCTTCTAGCTTAGGGCTAGAAGGAAAGATAAACTGAGTCACGTATGTTAAATGGGAGGTGCAAGCAAATTATCCAGATGGAGGTTTCTATTAGGCAGTTGGGGATATGGGTCTCCAAACTCAGAAAACTCAGGAATAGAGATATAAATTGGGAAGTTGCCTGTAGAAAAAGGATAGTTGAAGTTGTGGGAGAGATTAAAATTACTGAGGGAAAAACTACATAAAGAGAAGAGGACCAATCCTTAGGGAGAACCCACAATACTGACTCAGGAAGGAGGATGATGTTGGTTATGTAAGTTTTTTAGCTATGCAAAAATCAGAGAAATTAGAATCAGTTTCCTGAAGAATAGAGCCAGAGGCAGAAGAGTAATTTTTCATTTTTGTTAAAATTCTTACCTAATTTTATCAGTCTGTGGACTTGTGCTCTTTTGCATAGGTGGTATTGCATAGTAAGCTTTTTAGTAACTATTATACCTTAACTCCATGAATTACATCAAGGACAAATGGAATCTTAATACCATATTTCATTTCGTGGCTTTGTTTCCTAACCATAATATTTAATTATAGCTGCCATTCTCATTCCTTTTAAAATGTGTTAATAAAAGACTTGCATTCAATTTGGCTTGGTTCCAGATGCTGACGTAGTCATGCTCTAAGTAAGTGATAAAATTCATTGTAATATAGCATTCACACAGCTCTTGGATCCATCATCACTATCCAAGTGGGGAAACTCTTAGTTCTTCGTAGAGTTAAACTCAGGTCAGACCTGGTTTCCAATAAGGAGTTCAGATGCATTGGCAGATCCTTATGTTTGCATTTATTATGCTGTAATTTGGGGCTTAAAGAGTTATATCCCATTCATCCCAAACATCTGGATAGTGTTTATAAGGATCACATTTGATCCTAATGTAATTTTGTGGGGGAATTCACTAGAATTCCTCTGTTGGCTACATTACAACAGAGCATGAGATCTGTTAAAATATTATAGAAAAAAAATCGGTGAATGTAGATAGCATCCACAGAGAATACAAAAGACATGGAGCTAATTTTTTTTTTTTTTTTTTTTTTGGCCACTAATGAGCTTCGTTCCTCTATCTGGGTTTCATTTTCTCTATCTGTGAAATGGGGGGTAAAAATGGACAGCAGCCAACATTTGCCGAGGGCTTTGTACCTTGGTGAGCAGGCACTCAAATGTTTTTGATGATCACAATGCTGCTTACTACTAATTTTTACAATGCCCTCAAAAGTTACCTGCAACAACTCAAACAGTATCACCTTTCCACTGAGTTTCAGGGTTAGCTTGATGATGTTGTTATTTTCATTATGATGGAAAACATCATTGAAGAAGGGGAGCCAGAGGATAAGTTTTAATTGCCCAGTGAAGGCTCAGAAGGCATTGAGTTCAGCCATTTGAAGGATTGTAAAAGGAGCCTTTAATTATCTGTGATTGAAAAGGTGGGGGGAGGAATCCTCAGTAAGGCAGTTCCAAGACCTCCCAGCCCTGCCAGTATGCAGATTGTTAGCATATTTTCTGAAAGTTACACATCAATCCATATCCTTCCTATGAAATAACATTTGAAAGAGACAGATGGGAAGAGAAAGAGACAGCTAGGAAAGCACAGAGATTCTAACCCAGTCTTTAGAGAGAGAAAATTATTTCATTAAATCTAAAGAACATATGCTGTGTTGATCTATAGCATATGCAAGCCTATGCAAATTATTTAATAGCAGTGAACTCAGGGTAATTTCCATCTCTTCCCCTCAGTGTACAGCAGGGATATTCCTTTTAATCAGATTATATGACATCCTCTACAAACTTTTTTCTTTTTTTTGTTAGGGAGGGAAGGATGGTGGTATTCAGTTCAGTTTACCCAGAGTAAGTAGTTAGAATAATTTAAAATGAAAAAATCAGTGGACCATAAAAGAATGAAGCTAAACCTAATTTTAGCTTTTCAGAGGAGGGAGGGAACAGCTAGTTGTACAAGCCTTAAGAAATCCCCTCGCACCCTTAGACAACTGCATAATGTCGAATAGCAAACTGAATTGCTCTGATTGCACCTTGTCAGATCTGGTTCCCATACACAATAGCTGTCATGGATCCCTCAAGATCTCTTTGTAACAATCCATAGGGAACTATCCCTTACTCCTAACAGTTTTGAAGACCATTGCTTACAAAGAAAGATGGAGACTAGGGTAACAACTGATTAGAAGATTTGGCAGGAACCTGATTTTGATCACTAAGACCTGAGACCGAAGTCATGAACCATTCTGAGTCAGGAAAATCATACTCACTGCAGAAACACCTTCCTTAAATGCATACAAAAGAGAGTATGAGTAAAAAGATTGGTTGGTAGCTCATAAAAGTAGGGATTTCCAGAGTGGATAGTGAGGGTATTTCTGAGAATTGTGGATTAGGAAGGATGGTAAGTGTGGGTGTGACATGTCATCAAATCTTAGTATAGGAAGGAATGGTAGAAGTCATTGTGGCTTTATTCCATATTTACATCAAACATATTGCTCAACAATCCAACCCTATCTTTAGGTTCATCAGTTCTCTCAAGAACATAGTCTTGGAATAGTTATATAACCTCTATTCTTGATTTCCTCCAGTAAGGGAGATCATGTTTTCTACTTAGCTGGCCTATGAAATCTTGAACAATTCTAATAAGTGTTAGGAGATTAATTCTTCTCTAATTTTTAGATTTGCTTTTCTCAAACTCCTATTCATTGATTCTAACTCTTTTGCTCTAGGGCATAGCAGAATAATTCTAACATCTCTTCAAAACAATGTGAAACAAGTTTTTATTAATTCCTGCCTCAGACACTAGTTTTGTGATCTAGGTCAAGATATTATTCCTCTAGGCCACAGTCTTTAAAATGAGGGGATTGGACTCAGTGACTTCTAAGGTCCCTTTTAGGTTTTAAATCCATAATTCTATAATCCTTTTGTTTTATATACCACAATCATTTTCTCCCCCATGATTGAACCCCCTCTTGTAAGTTAAGCCAAACCAGCTAATATAGAAATTTGATTGCATTTCTTCCTTCAGTTCCCTCCTTTCTACCCAGTTGTAAGTAATCGTTTTGGTTTCTAAGATCAATCTTGGTCATTGAAATTAGTACAAATTTACTTGAATATTAATGTTATTTTCTTTGATGTAATCACTGTATATATTATTCTGGCATATTGAGCCTCTTGCAGTTGAGAATTCTTCCAGTATTTGAAGACAATGAATGTGGCCTTCCTAAATCATAATGTTAATAGGATTTAGAGCTTAAAAAGATCTTAGAGATGGTCTAGAGCCAAGTCCTCCATTTTACATATGAGAAAATAGACCTAAAAAGCTTAGACAGCATGCCCAAAGTCATACCCAAGATCATGGAACTAAGAGTCAGAGTCAAGTTCCCTAACTTCAAATCTAGTGTTAACGGTCTTTTTTTCTGAGTCTGTTTGCCAAATTTGGTTTAGATGCTCATAATTGAAACTAATTACTGCTCTTTTAGCTAAGATGTTGCACTGAGTCAAGAATAATAGTGGGTCCTTTGGCAACTTGCTAGTCAGACTATGGTGGTAATGTGGCCTGAGACACAAAGAATTCTCACTAAGCCAGAATGGAGAACAGTAGTTTAGTAATCTACTGTGATGATAGCAAAAGGCATCTGGCTCAGATTAGTAAATTGAACCAAAACAGAATTAAAACTGAATGGTTGAAATCTTTTTGGAGATAACTAGAGGACTACAGCATCTGATAGAACCTGTTAGTGTGCTTGATTTAGAATGATTTACATGAGGACCCATCTTAGTGATAAGAGCTTGTTAGTAGTTATAAAACTATGATGGGCAGCTAGGAGGTGCCATAGTACATAGAGTTCTGGGCATTGGGTCAAGAAGACTCATCTTCCTGAGGTCAAATCTGGTCTCAGACACTAGTTGTGTGATCCTGGGCAAGTCACTTTACCCTGTTAGCCTCAGATTCTTCATCTATAAAATGAATCAGAGAGGTAAATATCAGTCTTTGTCAAGAAAACTCCAAAAGGGATCACAAAGAGTGAGATGTGATTGAAACAATTGAACATTTTATATTATTAATTATATTATTATAATTATTACATTTGTATAATATTACAATACTATTATATATAATTATATCATATTATAATGGTATCATATTACTATTTTGTAGTACTTATTTCAAAGGCCTTTTATATGAACTAATACATTAATTATATGGAGTGCTAGATCCAGTCAGAAGACTTGAATTCAAATTCAATCTCAGACACTTAGTAGCTGTATGATGTAGACAAGTTACTTAACCTGTCTCCCTCTATTTCCTCATTTGTAAAATGGGAGTGATAAAAGTTGTTATGAGGATAAAATGAGGTAATATTTGTAAAGCTTCAAAGTAGTAGATAACTTCTAGCTCTTTTTATTAGCCATTTGCTTGGCATTGTGCTAGGTGCTGAGGAAGCAATGGAAGGAGTTTACATTCTACATTCGATCCTGACAAAAACTTTATTCAATGGGTAGTTTAAATATTATTTTTTCACTCTTCATGAAAAAGCAAAAACTTAGAATGATTTACCCAAGATCATATGACTAATAAGTAAGGGACTGAGACCCAAATGCATTTCTTCTGAGTGCTAGAGTACTTAGTGATCTTTTAATTTTTGCCACAGGACCAGTCTTTGATCAGATCTATAATAGGTGGCACCATAATGGATAGAGTGCCAAGGCTAGAATCAAGAAGACTCATGTTCCTGAGTTCAAATCTGGCCTCAAACACTTACTAGCTGTGTAATTCTGGACAAGACACTTAATTTTGTTTATTTCAGTTTCCTTATCTCTAAAATAAGCTGGAAAAGGAAATGGTAAGCCACCCCAGTATCCTTACCAAGAAAACCCCAGATAGGGTCATGAAAAGTTTGATACAACTGAGCAGCAATCCATGAATTATTCAGTATCATATACCTATGAATTATTTATTATTCATTTAAAATTATTGTTTTTCTGGTGCTTCTTTCTTATCAGTGCAGGTGAATAGAATTCTCTTTTGTTCCATAGGATCCACAGCCAAACTATCAGCTAACAAGTTGTTAGTATAGCATAATTCATGATGAACAAAATATATTCTGTTACGGTCCTTCACATAGGTTATAGGTTGATGTCTAACAGTTATCACTGTTTCTGACTGATTTCTTCCATTCCCCACAATGGCCTTAACAGGAAACTTCTGAAGTAAAGGAGATAAATACATAATTGTGATGAAATTAGATTCATATATAATTCTCTTAGAGTTTAGATGCCAGAAACTCCTCTACCCCATTCCCATGAGATTAGGATAATCTTCAAGAAATACAATCACTCAACAATATTTATTAAAAGATAACCATAGATCTCTGACTTGGGTACTAAAGCTAGACTGGGAAATAAATGATTTTCCAGAATCACAGCCTCTAATTTGGGAAGGACTTTGAGAAGCTGCTAAAATCAATCTATGCCTGAAAACATAGTAAAAAAACTAATCATTCACCCTCTAATGTAAAATTCAAATGAGGAGGAACCTATTACCTCCTGAGGTAGCCCATTCAACTTTGTGAAATCTGTATTGCTCACATTTTTTTTCCTTATGCTCACTGGTATGCCAACAAATATTTAACTTCTGGCTCTCTGGGGGGAAAATATATACAATACAGGTTTGAATTGTTTCTTTCTGGATGCTTGCAATATTTTCTCTTTAATTTTGATAATTCTGGAATTTAGCTATAATATTCCTTGGAATTTTCATTTTGGGGTCTCTTTTAGGAGGTGATCAGTGGATTCTTTCAGTTACTATTTTACCCTCTGATTCCAGGATATCAGTGCATTTTTTCTTGGTGATTTCTTGAAATATGTTGTCTTTTTTTTTTTTTTTTTTTTTTTTTTTTCATCATGGCTTTCAGGTAGTCCAGTAATTCTTAGATTCTCTCTCCTGGATCTATTTTCCAGGTCAGTTGTTTTTCCGATGAAATATTTTACATTTTCTTTTGTTTCTTCTTTTTCTTTTTTGATTTTATTAGACTGATTCTTGCTTTCTCATTATGTCATTTACTTCCATTTGTCTAATTTTAATTTTTAGTGAATTATTTTCTTCAGTTAACTTTTTAACCTTTTTTTCTTGCATTTGGCCAATTGCTTTTGTGCTCTCCTCCCCCCTCCCCCCAGGCAACTGGGGCTAAGTGACTTGCCCAGATTCACATAGCTAGGAAGAGTTAAATGTCTGAGGCCAGATTTGAACTCAGGTCCTTCTGACTTCAGGGCTGGTGCTCTATCTACTGTGCCACCTAGCTGCCCCATCAATTGTGCTTTTAAAGGATCTGTTTTGTTCAATAGATTTCTCCCCCTCCCTCACCAATTTCACACATTTCTATTTTTTAAGGAATTGTTTTCTTCTGTATATTTTTTCCCATTTCATCAAATTTATTTTTTAAGGAGTTATTTTCTTCAGTCAATTTCTGTGCTTCTTTTTTTAGGGTGTTAACTTTACCCCCAAACTTTCATAACTCTCCTGCAATGCTCTCATTTCTTTTCCCCATTTTTCTTCTCTCTCTTTTTTTAGATCCTTTCTGAAGTCTTGTAAGAGAGCCTTTCGATTTGGAGATCAGTTCATATCCCCTTTGAGGATTCAATTGCAAGGCATTTTGCAATTGAATTTTCCCTGGTCTTCCCTGTCTCCATAGCAGCTCCCTATAGCCAGAGCTCTTTTTGCTTAATTTTGAAGATTGTGGTCTGCTCTTAGGACAGAGGAGATTGTCCAGAACTTCCTTTGCAAGGTGACTGTGCTGGACTGCTGGTCCTGCACTGGGTGGGCCTGGCCAAGTCCTGCCTTTTAATCTGGTGTTTGGGTGATCACAATTTGCCTTCTGTAGTTGTGTTGGAGGTCTCACAACTGGTCTGCTGATCTGACCTTCTGAACCAGGACAGAGTAGCCAGTGCTGCTGTATTCTGGCTAAAAGCTAAGGTTCCCTGCATGAAACCTCCCCACCCTGGATCTCCCAACACCACAACTGTTCTGGTCTGTGTTCCTCCCTGTCCAATTGAGACAGACCTTTCCTGAAGTCCTTCCAAGATATCTGAAGCTGGAAAATTATTTCACTCTGAATGTTGTGGGTTCTGTTACTCCTAAATTCATTCAGAGGCTTGATCTAGTGTTGATTCTGAAGGAAGCCAGAAAGAGCTCAGGCAATGTCCTGTCTACTTTCTGCCATTTTGAATCCATTCCTTGCACAATACAGTTTTAAGTTTTGCTTTGTTTTTGGAGGCAATTGGGGTTAAGTGATTTGTTCAGAATCACATAGCTATAAGTTTCTGAGGCTGGATTTGAACTCAAGTGCTCTTGACTTTAGAGCCAGTGATCTATTTATTAGGTCACCTAGCTGCCCTTTGTGGTTTTAAGTTTGATTTGTATTGTCAACATTTCTCCATTACTTTCTCAGATCTGGACAGTTAACAAAACATTAAATCAAGCCTTGAATTGTAGCTGTTGTCAACTTCTGATGTTTAAATGCTTTCACAAAAAGGGCAACAAAGAGCATGTTTAGTTCTTTTGCTTCCTAGTCTTTGAAGTACTTGAAGACAATGATTTTATTACTCTCATCATGTCTTATCTAAGATAAACATACTTGGTTTCATTGATGGATTCTCATATGGTAAGGTCCCCAGTCTCTTCACTCTCCTGGTTACTTCCCTCTATATGTGCTCCATTTTTTTTATTCTTTCATTTTAGTTTCTAGAATGGAGGAAGAGAAGGAAAGAGTATAAGCATATATATATATATCATCTACAATTGGTCCAGGACTGTGCTAAGTCCTTTTATTTAAAAAAAATATTTTTTATTTTTCATTTATGGAATAAAGCATTTCCATAACACACATAGTATAATTAAATAAAAGATGGTTGCACAAGAAATTGCAAACCTATTATGCATAACTTGCTATTCCTTTTAAATATATAATAAAATTATCATGTAAATTTTCCCCCTCTTTTTTCTTTTATCTTCTTTCCTTCTCCCACCCTAGATATGGCTATCATTAGACACAAGTATGTATAGAAGTAAACGTATTCTGTTCATATTTCTATTTATCAGTTCTTTCTCAGGATTCAGATAGTGTCTTCTTGCATAGCTAAACACTTTTACAAATATTATCTAGTTTGGGAGGTAGACTATTATTTTTCCCATTTTTTACAAGGCAAGGTAAACAAGTTGAATGATTTGCCTATAGTAAATGTCTGAGATTGACTTTGAACTCAGTTCTTGATTTCAGGTCCAGTGTTCTATCCACTGCACCACCATCATGAAAATAAGATTCTGGTCTGTCCAAGGAAAAGAATGGAAGAACCATTTTATCCATTGTTTTGGAAAAACACCAGGATAGGCATTGTTTTTATGTACCCCTAACATTTTGTCATCACTTTTTTAAAAGATCATTTCCTTGATTTCTCCACAGGCTGTCTAATGTTGTCTCTACTGTAGCAATTCACCCAATCTTGCCCATTTTAAGTATGCCCCACTTTCTACAACCTTCAAGATTGGTATTTTATAAAAATTCAAACTCTCTGGTCATTCTTTCAGGGTCTTGAATTATACTACTTATGGAAAAGAAGATTTTGGTTTTTTTTTTTTTTTTTT
>JAJPUD010029568.1:0-11482 GCA_023553655.1 Myrmecobius fasciatus
GGTCGTTTCTTTGCCTTGATAAAAGCTGTCTATGGTGAGAGCTCTCTTTTGCTTCTTCATCATATTTTTTTTTAGACAGTGTGGATATCTCTTTAAGGTAGGGAAAAAAAAAGTGGCAGCTGCAAAAACTTTGCCCTGGGGCACTTCGGCGAGTTGACTTAAGGTGCTGGGCCGGTGGGGGCTAGGACTAAGTCCGAATTACTCCTTAAACAAGGCAAGTCTGCTAGAACACCTGCCCCCAATCAGGGCAGAGTGTCCCGAGTGCCTCAGATAAACTCCAGGAGTTTGGAATTTGGAGTTTGGAGTTTGGAATTTCTTCCATGATGAGCTGAGCTGAGTCCCACCCTCACTTCCGGCCTGCGCAGTTGTAGTCTTTTTATCTCTCTGTCCGAGTCCGACTAACCTGATATGAAGTTATCCAGAGAGCTGTGCCCAAATATTTCTGAGTTCGTTGACTTGAACATCAGTTCGGAGGCTTATTTTATTGTAGATTTGAGAGAAGATCGGAGGAGAGGCAGAAAGTCACTTTTTCACTCCGCCATCTTGGCTCCGCCCCCATGCACTCTATTTCATTATATCTTGAAGTTTTTTTAATTTATTATTCTTTTACTGAGGGACTAACATCTATGCATTGTTTCCACATATCATTCTCTTTAAAATCATTGTGTTTTGTTCAGTCTTACAAAGATAATTATTTTTTATTTGTTTATATATTTTTTTGCCTTTTATCTTCCATGCTATCTTTCATTAAGCTGCATTTCTAGTTTCAATCTATTCTTCCCTCTGCTTCTTTGACGAACATCATCATTGTGGATTGACTTTCTCATCTACTAAATATTTCTGCTGTGCAAGTCATAAATTCTTCCATTTTACTCTTCTAATATTTTTCAAGATTCTGATTACTCTCTCAAATTTTTCTACAACTTTATATTGGACTATTATGCTCTTTTCAGAATCTACAGAATTCAGCATTTGATCATATTCAATTTATTATGTCTCAAAGTTTTTATTTTAAAAAGCTCTTAATGTTTTAAGATACTCTAGTACTTTTTTTTAGCATCTTATTTAGTGACTTTTTTATCCGCACTTTAAAGTATTAACTAAATTGTCTTCCTCCTGTGATTTTTAAAGTTCTAATATCCCCTTGTTATTCACTTTCTTCCTCCTCCTTTTTTAATTTTGTTTTTATTTCTGACACTAAACACCCAAATTATATCACTCTCTTAAATTAGGTAATATATTTCTTTGGGGATAAGACTTGTCCTAGCAGACAACAACTCTTTTTTTATTCAAGCCCAGTGAAACCTCTCATACTAAATTCCAGGCCAACTTCAATTATTTTAGTGTATCTTGCCACATTTTTATAATCTGGTTGCTTTGTGCAGGCTAGCAGAAAGGCAGCATAAGGGTTCTGGGATGGGTTTATAGTACCTTGAAGCATGGTTCTTTCTGTCTGCAATCTTCTTTTCTTCTTCCATGTGTCTAAATAGAGTTGAAATTCACTGCTTGTTGCAACAGGATGCTGGAAGAAGTGTAGGGACAGAGAACAAAATGGATAATCATTGAAAAATTATAATCTCTCTTTGGGAACCAATTTAAAAATACATAAGCTAACATTTGTGTTCTGTATTGGAAATTGGTGAGATAGGGATTTTCAAAAAATTCATCAAAATTAATGTTCTCAAGTGATTTTAAAGGAAGGAAAGGGACCCACATGTGTAAAAATGTTTGTGGCATTTTTTTGTAGTGGCTAGAAACTGGAAAATGAATGTATGCCCATGAATTGGAGAATGGCTGAATAAACTATGGTATATGAATGTCATAGAATATTATTGTTCTGTAAGAAACGACCAGCAGGACGATTTCAGAGAAGTCTGGAGAGACTTGCATGAACTGATGCTAAGTGAAATGAGCAGAACCAGAAGATCAATATACACGCCAACGACAAAACTATATAATGATCCATTCAGATGGACTTGGGTCTCATCAACAATGAGATGTTTCAAACCAGTTCCAGTTGTTCAGTGATGAAGAAAGCCATATACACCCTGGGAGAGGGCTATGATATCTGAGTGTGGACCATAACATAGCATTTTCATGCTCTCTCTCTATTGATGTTTCCTTGCATTATGTTTCCCTTCTCAGATTTTTTTTTCTTGTAGATGCAATTTTTCTTGTGCAGCAAGATAACTGTATGAATATGTATACACATATTCAGTTTGTCAAGTACTTTAACATAATTAACATGTATTAGACTTCCTGCCATCTAGGGGAAAGGGTGGGGGGAAGGAGGGAAAATTTGTAACAGAAAGCTTTGCAAGGGCCAATGTTGAAAAAAATTACCCATGCATATGTTTTGCAAATAAAAAGCTTTAATAAAAATATGAATATAAAATGAATATTCTCCACAATTAAATAAGACTGCAGAGCTTCTTTCTTGTTTCATGAAAATAACTGTAATTTCCCTATAACTGGTATATTGTTTGTCATTTTAGAGCTTTTTAAATCTGTAAATTCTCATTTATTAATGTCCACTACATGCCAGGCATTGTACTAAGAACTTGGAAATACAGAAAAAGGCAAAAATATATTTTTCCTCAAAAAGCTCAAAATCTAAAGAGGAAAGAATAAGCAAACGCATATCTATAAACAAACTATGCAAGATAGATTTTTATAATTGAAACAAAAAGAGCTCAAAAGTTAAGAGGACATAGGAAAAGCTTACTTTTGAAGACAGAATTGCCTTTGGAACTTGAAGGGAATAAAGAAACTCAGGAAGGGGAGATGAGAAATTGGAGCATTATAGGCATATGGAATAACTGGAGAGAATTCTTAGAGTTAAGAAATGGAGTACTTACTTTGTTGAAGAGTAGGGAGATCAATATCTCTGGACCAATTTGTAGCATATGGAAAGGAAAGTGTAAGATGTAAAATGTGTGCATTGTGGGATGTGAGGCATTTGAAAGCTAAACAGAGAATATGTAGGTACTGAAGAAAATGTCATATTCCAACTTGTTAATCATTTCACCCATAATCTGTAAATTCTATTCAAATAATTGATTAAGAAACTATTTTATAGGTCAAAATTGAGGAAAGATGCCTGGGAAATTCTCCTACATTCTTGTTTTTTCAATTTTTACTTTAAGTTTTAAATGTCTATTTTTATGAACTAACTCTGAAAACATTTAGCAAATCTCTTAGCTTCTCCACATTTTTTCCTTTGGCAAAAACAGACTTTGTTAAATGCTTCAATGACACTAGATTAACCATGTATAGAATATCTCCCTAATCCACTCATCTGGGAAAAAAACAACATGTCAGATAAACAAATGCAGTTTAGTAATTAATCTAATATAATTTTTGTATTCACTCACTCCCAAACTATCACCTAGATGACATGTTTCATAATTTTGTTAATCAGTCAAGGTTGGTAGTTTATAATATGTAGATTCTCCTCTTTTTTCTCTTTCCCCCCTTTTTAATTAATTTTTAGTGCACATTGATTTATGAATCATGCTAGGACGGAAAAATGAGAGCAAAATGGAAAAACCATGGGAGAAATAAAAAAAATCAGTAAAAAAAAAAGAAGTGAACATAGCATGTGTTGATTTACATTCAATTTCTTTTGTTCTTTTTCTGGATGCAGGCATTTTCTTTCCAAAATCTATTCGGATTGCTTTGGATGACTGAACCACTGAGAACCAAACCTTTTCACAGTTGATCATTGCACATTCTTGCTGTTGTTATGTACAATGTATTCTTGGTTCTGCTTGTTTTGCTCAGCATCAGTTCAAGTAAATCTTACAAGGCCTTTCTAAAGTCTGTTTCTTCATCATTTTTATAAAACAATAATATTCCATTCCCCTCATAGACTATAACTTGTTCATCTATTTCCTAATTGCTGAGCATCTTCTCATTTTTCAATTCTTTGATACCACAAAAAGAGTTGTTACAAATATTTTTTGCTCATGTGGGTCATTTTTTCTCTCTTATGATTGCCTTATGATGACACAGACCCAATAATGGCACTGCTAGGTCAAGGATATGTATAGTTTTATAGCTCTTTGGACATATTTTCAGATTTCTCTTCAGAATCATGTCACAATTCCACCCAGAATGCATTAGTTTCCCAGTTTTCCCACATCTCCTTCAATATTTGCCATTATCTTTTCCTGTTATCTTAATCAATCCGAGATGTGTAAGGATGTTCTTCAGAATTGTTTTAATTTGTATTTCTCTATTCAATATAGTGATTTAGAACATTTTCATATAAGTATAGATGACTTTAATTTCATCGTCTGCAAATTGTTTATATCCTTTGAATATCCTTTGATATTGTTTATATCCTTTATATGAATTGGGGAATGTCTTGTATTCTTATAAATTTGACACAGTTCTTTATGTATTTTAGAAATGATATCTTTCCCAGAGATATTGGCTGTAAAGATTTTCTCCAGGTTTGTACTTCTTTTTTAATCTAGTTTTTGTTGATTTTGTTTGTGAAAAAAACTTTTTAATTGAATGTAATCAAAGTTGTCCATTGGGGCTTTCAAAATGTTCTCTAGTTCTACTTTTCTCATAAATTCATTCTTTCTCCAAAAATCTGATAGGTAAATTATCCCTTGTTCTTTTAATTTGTTTATGGTATCATTGCTTTTGCCCAAAACATGTGTCCATTTTAATGTTATTTTGATATGAGGTGTGAGATTTAGTCTATGCTAAGTTCGTGACATTATTTTCGAGTTTCCCCAGCAATTTTCATCAAATACTGAGTTCTTATTCCAGAAGCTGGACTTTGGGGATTTATTGCTGTAGTCCTTGATTATTATGCTATGTATATCTAATCTAGTCCACTGATCCACCACTTTATTTCTTAGCCAATACCAAATACTTGGGATAATTGCTACTTTATAATATAGCTTTAGTTTTGGTATTGCTTAGCCATCAACTTTTGTATTTTTTTCATTAATTCCTTTTATATTTTTGATCTTTTGTTCTTCCAGATGAATTTTATTATATTTTCTAGTTCTATAAAATAATGTTTTAGTAATTTGATTGGTATGACACTGAACAAATAGACTACCAATTTGGAAAAAATTGTCATTTTTATTTTATTAGTTCAGCCAAGTTATGACCAATTGATATTTTTATAATTATTTAGATCTAATTTATTTTTGTGTGAGAAGTGTTTTGTACTGTGTTCATAAAATTCTTGGGTTTGTCTTGGCAGATAGAACACCACATATTTTAATTTATCTGCAATAATTTAAATGGAATTTCTCTTTCTATCTCTTGCTGATGGACTTTGTCAGTATAATAAAAAATGCTGATGATTTGTGTGGGTTTATTTTATATTCTGCAAATTTGCTAAAGCTATTAATTGTTTCCAGTAGGTTTCTGGATGATTTTCTAGCATTCTCTAAGTATATCATCTGCAAGGAATGATAATATCATTTCCTCATTGCCTATTGTGATTCCTTTATTTTTTTTTCTTTTCTTTTTTATTTAAGCCAATATTTCTTTCTAGTACAATGTTGAATAATAGTGGTGATAAGGACCTTGTATCACCCCTGATCTTATTGGGAATATGTTCAGTTTCTCTCCATTACATTTTTTGTAACATAGAGTTTAGATAGATGCTGCTTATTATTTTAAGGAAAGCTCCCTTTAAACCTTGGTTCTCTAGTGTTTCTAATAGGAATGGATGCTGTATTTTGTTAAAGGCTTTTTCTGTATCTATTGAGATGAACATATAATTTTGGTTGGTTTTGTTATAGATATAGTCGATTATGGCAATAGTTTTCCTAATACTGAACTGGCCCTGCATTCCTGACATAAATCCCACATAGTCCTGCTGATAAATTACTTTAATTTCTTTGCTAATATTTTATTAAAAAATTTTCCATCAATATTCATTAGGGAGATTGTTCTGTATTTTCTTTCTCTGCTTTAGGTATCAGTGCTATATTTGTGTCATAGAAGGAGTTTGGCAGGACTCATTCTTTACCTTTTATTCCAAAGAGTTTACATAGTATTGAGATTAATGGTTCTTTATATATTTCGTAGAATATACTGGAAAATCCATCCAGACCTGGATTTTTTCTTAGGTAGTACATTAATGATTTGTTCAATACCTTTTTCTATAACGGGACTAGTTAAGTAATTTATTTCCTCTTTTGTTAACCTGGGCAATTTATATTTTTGTAAATATTCATGCATTTTGCTTAGATTGTCAAACTTGGTTCCATCCAGTTGGGCAAAACTGCTGCTAATTATTGCTTTAATTTCTTTATCATTGGTGGTTAGTTCACTCTTTTCATTTTTGATGTTGGTGATTTGGTTTTTTTCTTCCTTTTTTCTAAACAAATTAACCAAAAGTTTATCGGTTTTTTGGTGTTTTTTAATAAAACCATTTCTTAATTTTATTGATTAGTTCAATAATTTTCTTAGTTTCAATTTTATTAATCTCTTCTTTTGAGTTTCAGAATTACTAATTTGGTATTTAATTGGTGATTTTTAATTTGTTTTTTTTCTATCTTTTTTAGTTGCATGGCTAATTCATTGATCTGTTTTTTCTCTATGTTATTCATGTAATTATTTAGAGATATAAAATTTCCCCTAAGAACTGTGTGATTTTCTGCAGTTAGTTTTTGTATATATATTTCCCTTTGGTTAATTCTACTGTTTAAGGTGCTGTTTTCTTCAGAGATTTTTTTCTTCATTTTTCCAAGTTATTGACTCTGTCATGTATGTCTCTCATTTCCTTTCTTGCTTTTCTTCTACCTCTCTTATTTGCCTTTTAAAGTCTTTCATGAGCACTTCCAAGTCTCTTTGGGCTTTAGGCCATGTTATATCACTCTGAGATTTCCTCTGTAAACATTCCATCCTCTTCTGAGTTTGTGTTTTGGTCTGCTAGGTCACCATAGTAGCTTTCTATGGACAAGGTTATTTTCTGTTTCTTCTTTATGTTCTTTCCTTTTCTTTTGGTATTTCCTCTTTCTTACTTTTATGGTTGAATTGTGTTCCTGATGTAAAAGCTGTCCCAAGCTTCCTGTGCAATTCTAAGGCTTTGCTTTGAGTATAGGGACCTTTTGGTTTTGCAGGGTACAACTTTGCCTGTTCTTTTCAGGAAATCACCTGGTTTATCAAAGTTTGCCTTCTAAGATGGTACTGAAAACTGCACCACTGATTTGTTTCTCTACTGGGCCAAGACTGAAAGTCTCAGTTGATGATTTACTATGATTAAGACCCTCTTACTGGCCTTCCCAAAATCTATCTGAGCAGGGCTAAGCAGTGAGACTAACCTTTCTTGAAGCTTTTCCAGTCTATCTTGAGCTGGAGAGTGGTTCATTCCATCAGACTTTGTTCAGAGACTTGATTTCATGTGGTTTTTCAGGGAAACTGGAAGAGCTTAAGCACCTTCCTGACTTTATTCCATTTTCTTGGCTCCACCCTCAGAAGTCATTTTTCCATTCTCCTTTTTTCTTTTTCAAAAATTGGATCATTAGAACTTAATTTCTATGACAAACATGTCTTCTATTATCTTTAAGAAATAACTATCAACCTGGAACTCCTAATTGAACACCAGATAGATAATTTTGATTATCTTAAGTTAAAAAGTTTCTGTACAAACAAAACAAATGCAGACAAGATTAGGAGGGAAGCATCAAATTGGGAAATCATCTTTACATTTAATGGTTCTGATAAAGGCCTCATTTCTAAAATTTATAGAGAATTGTCTCATATATATAAGAATTCAAGCCACTCTTCAATAGATAAGTGGTCAAGGGATATGAACAGACAATTTTCAGATGATGAAATTAAAACCATCTCTAGTCATATGAAAAGTTGCTCCAAATCACTATTGATCAGAGAAATGCAAATTAAGACAACTCTGAGATACCGCTATACACCTGTCAGATTGGCTAAAATGACAGGAAAAGATAACGATGAATGTTGGAGGGGATGTGGGAAAACTGGGACACTAATACATTGTTGGTGGAACTGTGAACGGATCCAACCATTCTGGAGAGCAATTTGGAACTATGCCCAAAAAGTTGTCAAACTGTGCATACCCTTTGACCCAGCAGTGTTTCTACTGGGCCTATATCCCAAAGAGATCTTAGAGGAGGGAAAGGGCCCCACATGTGCAAGAATGTTTGTGGCGGCCCTTTTTGTGGTGGCTAGAAACTGGAAACTGAAGGGATGCCCATCAATTGGAGAGTGGCTGAATAAATTATGGTATATGAATGTTATGGAATATTATTGCTCTGTAAGAAATGACCAGCAGGACAATTTCAGAGAGGCCTGGAGGGACTTGCATGAACTGATGCTGAGTGAAACGAGCAGAACCAGGAGATCATCATACACAGCAACAACAGTATTACATGATGATCAATTCTGATGGACATGGCTCTCTACAACAAAGAATTGTCTCAAACCAGTTCCAATTGTTCACTGAAGAAAACCATATACACCCAGAGAGAGGGAAATGAAATATGGACCACAACATAACATTTTCATGATCTCTATTGACATTTGTTTGCATTGTGCTGCCTTTCTCTGATTCTTTTTTTTTTTCTTGTAGATAGGATTTTTCTTGCATAACTTCTCAAGCATTTCAACATTATTAGCATGTAGTGGACTTCCTGCCATCTAGGGGAGGGGAGGAGACTGGGGGTAAAATTTGTAATGGAAAGCTTTGTAAAGATCAATATTGGGGAACTACCCATACATATGTTATACAAATAAAAAGCTTTAATAAAAAAATAATGTAAAAAAAAAGAAATAACCATCAATGACAGAAAGTCAAACATAATTACATAATTTTAAAGGTGGAGGGGACCTTAGTGAATATCTTTTTCATAATTTAAAAAAGTAAACTACTATGTCCTGGGGCTATCTGTTCTATTAAAAATATATTCATGAAAATATGTCCTGAATTAAATTTAAATTTACTTCTTCATGATAGCTACCCATTATTCCTCATTCTATTCTCTGAGGCTAAGCAAAAAAAATCACATTCTTCTCCTTATGACATCTCTCCAAATATTTGAATATGCCTATTTTGTCTCCTTCCTCTTTAAGTTATACCTCCTTAGAACCTTTATCTAGCATATATATTGTATCAACTCACTGCCCTTCACCATCCTAATTACTCCTCAGTTTATCAATATAATTTAAAGTTAGGTTATTTGTGTGTCTCTGAAACAGCCAAAAATGATATATAAACCATAGGATCTGCTATTTTTTTTTTTTGGAATTTGAACATAATCCTAAGTCAAATGCAACACAAATATGTTTCCTCCAAAATGCAGGGAACTGTCCTAGGTTCAAAAGGAAATGTCAAGCTTAAATAATGAAATATCCCTAGCAGGAAGGAAGAGGAAATCTCAAAACTTTTCCAAACTTCTAGAAGGACACTTCCTTTCTTTCTATTACCTTATCAATAAACTTAAAACTGTTGTGCATTTCTGTGATCACTTATACTTATTCAGAATCTGCACTGAGGCATTGTGTCTATACCATTTATGCATTGCAATAGAATAGTGCCTTAGAAACATGCAAAATGCTTGGAATATTATCAGCCCCAGAACTTGAATTAAATTTAGTGCCTACCAAAGTATAGACAAATATAGGTTTTTTTTTGCTTTGAACTTTCCACAGAAACAAAAGTGATTTTGTTGGTTAAAATGACTTTTGTTTTCATTTTATAAATCTTATAGAACTAGCTTGATCCAAAACTGAAGCTATATTTCATTTGACTAAATACTTATTATTCACAGGAATAAAACTTGAGGGAATGTTTTTGTTACATTGCAATGAACTAAACTTTCCCTTTATTCCTGATAGTTTCTTACTGATTATATATCTGCAAGTTTAATTTGGAAAGATAGGTGATATGGCTTTTAGAAGGATTGCATCAAGCAGAGCTTTCTCCATACACTGAATTTGTGTTTCATTGATATGTTCCTGGGGGGAGGTAGGATTTGGTATTTCAGGAAAGATTTATTATTTGGGGGTGGAGAGGGTAGGAAAGAGCAGCATTGTAATTTCTGAAGTGACCATTTTGTGCTTTCTCATCAGTTCTCACTCCTCATTAGCAAAGGTACCTACAAACTGAAGCTGTCTCTTTGTAGAAAAGGAAATATTTTAGTGATAGTTTGCCTGAAATATAAATCTTCACTCCTATTATTATAGTCTTTATAAATTCAGATTAGTGGCTGCTAGTAAGCTTATCTTACTCTGTTTTGTTCCAAGCTCATGTAAATGCTGGTTATTTGTCTAAGTGAGCTCCTGCTTGTTTATAAAGACAAACAATTAATTAGTTCCAAGCCCCAAACACTTTACATACCACTACAAAAACACACAGATATTCCTATTTCTGCATTGTGTTGCTGATTTTTGAGCCAGATCTTCATAAGAAACTTCATTTTTTATTCTTCCTTCCCCTTGCATAGCTCTGCTGAACCCATCAAACATTACATTATAACAAGTGTCCACCATTCCGCTTCCCCTTGACATTGCTGTCAGATTCATAGAGGATGTTAGAAGAAATCTTTAATAAATAGACACCATTTCCTTACCAATTCAAAAATATGAATACCCTCATAACCTACTGCAAATGCCTCCCTTGAGCACTCAAGAGTAACAAGCAAAAGAAAAAATGGGATTTGTGTAACCTATTTTCACATCTGTAATCTCCTCAGTAAATCACAAGCTTTTTTATGTCAGAGTAGCCATGACATCATTATTTTTTGCAGTTAAATTTTCTGGTGAAGAGTCGAATAGATACCATTCCTTGAGAAAAGAGTGAGCTCTGGGGTTCAGTCAACTATTAACCCCTTTTGTGATTTTCTGCTTAGCCTTTTCAAACTACTTCCCCTTACCTAGAACAGATTAAGGCAGGTCTTTGTAGGAAAAGAGCTATAACAATTTACAGAGAAACTGGAATCTTTTTATTATATCAGTAGAGTTAAAATACACACTCTAATTTTGAAATTGATTCACTTCCAAGAAAAATATACACAGAATCAGAAAAGTTCCTGGGCTAACTGTTAAAGTGGTTGGATAATCACATAATAACTTCTAAACAAGTTTAGTAATTTAATATTTCATCATATATTAACTAGTCTCAAGAAATAAAATTTTAATATATAAATTATATGTATACATAGAGAAAAATTATAAATGTTATATATATAAATATATACACATATACATTCACAGAAATACAGACATCTATACACATGTATACATGTGTATATATACATGTATGTATATACACACAGTTTTTTCCTCTATTTGTTTGGATATTACTTGTTCATCACAACTTTGCTTCATTGGGAACCTTGTTATCATTTGATTGAACATTAAATTCCAGCATAAATTGCATAATGTAATGCAAAAATGTAATGTGTTTATTACATATATACATATGTGTGTATATATACATACACACACGCACACACACACACACACA
>JAJPUD010029569.1:0-13794 GCA_023553655.1 Myrmecobius fasciatus
CAGCAGCATTTCTATTGGGCTTATATCCCAAAGAAATCATAAAGAAAGGAAAAGGCCCCACATGTGCAAGAATGTTTGTGGCAGCCCTTTTTGTAGTGGCTAGAAACTGGAAATTGAATAGATGCCCTTCAATTGGAGAATGGCTGAATAAATTATGGTATATGAACATTATGGAATATTATTGTTGTGTAAGAAATGACCAGCAAGATGATTTCAGAGAGGCCTGGAGAGACTTACATGAACTGATGCTGAGTGAAATGAGCAGAACCAGGAGATCATTATACACGGCAACAACAGTACTATATGACAATTAATTCTGATGGACATGGCTCTCTTCAACAATGATATGTTTCAAACCACCTCCAATTGTTCACTGAAGAAAGCCATATACACCCAGAGAGAGGGATGCGAAATGTGGACCACAACATAACATTCTCATACTCCTTGATTGATGTTTGCTTACATTGTGTTTCCTTTATCTGATATATCGTTTGTGTAGATAAGATTTTTCTTGCACAACAATGATAAGTTTGGAAATATGTATACATATATTCGATTTGCCAATATTTTAACATAATTAACATGTAGTGGATATCCTGCCATCTAGGGAAGGGGTGGGGAAGTTGGGGGGAAAAATTTGTAACGGAAAGCTATGTAAGGGTTATTGTTGAAGAATTACCCACACATATGTTATGCAAATAAAATAAAATTTAAAAAAAAAAGTTTTACTGTTGTTTTATTTTTTATATTATAAGCATTTAGAGGTTACACACACACACACACACACACACACACACACACACACACACACTCCATGAGAGGTCCCACATAACAAAACAATTACATAAAATCAATAATAATGACTTCCTCTAAAGTGCATGTAACATTCCATATCTGTAATACCCCTTCATAAACACCTTTATTTTTGAGATGTACCAGAAAACTATTTTTCCCTTTCACCTTCATCAATTGGGAAAAAAATAATTCTTTATAAAAATATGTATAAAAAAGTCATTAGCTATATGAAAAATATATTTGTCTCATTCTTCATCCAAAATCCATCACCTGCATGTTTTATTCTCAGTACCCTATAATCATTAATAGTCATGGTATTGACATGGTTCCTATAATTTTCAAAGTTCTTTTTAAAACATTGGTGTTATCATCTAAATTATTCCAATAAAACATTTCATTCTTCATTCATTTATGAATCATTTTTGTCACATTGATATTATAAGTATAAATATATTTTTTTAATTCTTTTCTTTTCACTCTGCTTATGCTTTCATAAGTCCAAATCTTTTGGAATCATGATTTTCTTAATTTTTCATAACACAGTAGTACTCTATCACACTTAAAATGACATTTCTAGCAACTCTTATTTTTAGTGGTCTCAAAAAAATCTCGGGCAATTAGAAAATACTCATCAGTTGAGGGCTGGCTGAATAAGTTATAGTAATGAACTTCTAGAAAACCTTCTGACCCCAAATCATTTTTTTTAAATACAAGAAAGCATAGGGATACATGGAGCTTTCCTTAAGAAGATAAATAATATCTTATCTAAAACAACCACCAAGCATTATCTGTAATGGGAATAAGCTAGAAACTTTCCCAATAAAATCAGAGATGAAGCAAAGGTGCCCATTGTCACTACTATTATTTAATATCATTCTAAAAATGCTAACAATAAGCAATAAGAACAAAAAAGAAACTGAATGAATTATAATAAGCAATAAAAAAGAAGAAAACAGAACTATTACTCTTTGATGATTATATGGTGGCATATTTAGAGAGTTCTAGAGAATCAAGTAAAAAACTGGTTTAAATAATTTAAAGCTTCCACATTACTAACAAAGTGTAACAAGAGATAGAAAGAGAAATTCCATTTAAAATAACTGTAGACGATCTAAAATAGTTGGGAGTATGCTTCATAAGACTAACCCAGGAAATATATGAACACAATTGCAAAACACTTTTCAAACAAATAAAATTATATCTAAATAATTGAGGAAATAATTAATTGTTCATGGATAAGCTAAGCTATTATATTAAAAGTGATAATTCTACATAAATCAATTTTCTTGTTCAGTGCCACACTAATCAAATTATTCCTAAAATTATAGAGTTAGAAAAATAATATCAAAATTCAATTAAAAGAAAATGTCAGTAAAATTAAGGGAATCAGTGGGGTGGGGGGGGACGAAGGAATGTGGTTAGCAGTATCAGATCTTAGACTATTACAAAGTGGTAATCATCAAAACAAGCTGGGACTGGCTAAGAAATAAGAGTGATGGATCAGTGAAATAGGTTAGGTATACAATACATAGTGGTGAAAGACCATAATAATCTAGTGTTTAACAAAGCCAAATATCCATTATTTGGGGACAAGAATTTATTATTTTGACAAAAAATTCTAGGGAAACTAGAAGGCAGTTTGGCAGAAATTAAGTATAGACCAACATCTTACATCATTGCTGACTTGAGATAAGGTACAAATGAGTACATGATTTAGACATAAAGTTATATAAGCAAATTTGGAGAGCATGGATTAGTTAACCTGTTAAATTTATGAATAAGGGAAGAATTATAACCAAAGAATATATAGAGAACACTATGTAACAAAATTCAATAGTTCTGATTACATTAAATTCAAAAGGTTTTGAAAAACAAAACCAAGATTAGAAGGAAATCAGGAAATTTGGAAAGGGAAATATTTATATCAAGTTTTTTTGATAAAGATCTGATTTCTCAAATACATAGGGAACTGAGTCAACTTTTTAAGAATATGAGTCATTCTCCAATTGACTAATGGTCAAATAATATGAACAGTTTTCAGTAAAAGAAATCAAAGCTATCCATAGTCACATTTAAAAAATGATCTAAATCACTATTGATTAGAGAAATGTACATTAAAACAACTCTGAGATACCACATAACAAATAATAGATTGGCCAATATGACAGAAAAGGAAAATGATAACTGTTAGAGGGAATATTGAAGGGATAATTGGGACACTAATGCATTATAGGGGGTGTTATAAACTGATCCAACCATTTTTGGAAAGCAATTTGGAACTATGCCCAAAAATGCATACTCTTTGATCTAGTAATACCACTACTGGTCTGTATTTAGTAGTAACCAAAAAAGGAGAGAAAATATTTATAGCAGTTCCTTTTTTGTGTTGGCAAAGAATTGCAAACTGAAGGAATGACTATCAAGCAGGGACTGGCTGAGTAAGCTGTGTTTTATGATTGGGATGGAATACTATATATTATGCGATAAGAGATGACAAAGGGGGTTTTAGAAAAACCTGAAAAGATTTACATGAGCTGATGCAAAGTACAAGGAGCACAGAATGAAGAAAGCATTGTACACTACAACAGCAATATTTTATGATGATCAAGTGTGATTAACAGCTATTCTCTTTAATACAATGATCCAAGACAACCCTGAAGGACATAAAATGAAAAATGGTATCATCTCCACAGAAAGTACTGATTGAATATGAATACAAATTAAAACATTTTTAAAATTTATTGTTATTATTATTTGCTCTGCATTTTCTTTTGCAACATGGCTAATACAGATGTATTTTGCATGATTGTACATGTATAACCTATATCAAATTGCATTCTCAAGGACATGGAAGGTAAGAAAGAATTTGGAACTCAAAATTTTCAAAAGTAAGGTTAAAATTTTTGTTTACAGTAATTTAGAAAAAAAGAAAAAATAAATTAAAAGAGAAAATCTGCCCTTGTAATAAAAGGTTGACATTACAACTACTGTCTTTATTTCTTTAAGTATAATGGCTAAAGTAAAGAAAACAAAAATGAAATTTATTTTTAAGATCATCAAATAGTATCAACTATCAGGACAAGAACTAGATAAGCAGAGGTCTTGTAGTCAAGAGATCAGCATTCCACTAACAAGTGTGAGGGAGACCATGAGCAGATTAATTTCCTTCTTTGGGCCTCAGTTTCTTCATCTATATATGCATTGAGAGGCTTAGACTTGGATTATATCCCTATGAAGGGATTTTAGAGACATCTAGTACATCCTTCCTCTTTTTACAAAGAAGGAAACCAAGGTGTTAAATAGGAAAATCATATGTCCATAATCTGGCAGAACCAGACTTTGAACTCAGATGTTTCGAATTCTTCTACTACTGGTCTGCATCATGTAAGATCATACAGCTTAGTATGATGGCTGAGCCAGAGTTCTAGAAAAGGTTGATTTCAAGTTTGCTTCTTCTTATTACACTACAAACTCCAATCAAGAATCAAACTAAATAGTATACATTCCAGTATGTCAGGAATAATAAAGCTTCCCAGGTGTCTACAGATAGCAAAGTTCTACAGATCCACAGGATTGATCATTTGACTCAAAGTTCTGATTAGAAGGATTTCTAGGGCCATTGGGCTGCCAAGGATGGAGATGAAAGTGAACATCAGAATTATTAAACAATAAAACTTCTTCTTGAACACCTATAGACTTATGCTTCCTTTTCTGCCTGGGTAGTACCCAGGACCTTCATCTAGTCTCTCTTTTTTTATATCCTATTCAAGAACAAATATGAAACTCATTCATACTCACTTTTAAATAACTAATATCAGATTAAGTTCTTACACTTTTCAAGAGTATTACCTTTTGAAAAGGGATCACAGCTTTTATTTAAACCATTGGTTTTTGACTTTTTTTTGACTTTTTGTTCTGGACCCTCTTTGACATTCTGGTGATAACTATGAATCTCTTCTCAGAATTTTTTAAAGGAAATTCTAAGTTTCTGTTAGAGGCTAGCAAAAATAAAGGTGGCAGTATCATAAAAATAAGGATATTTAAGAAACAAGTTTCATGGTTATTTTTTACAATTAGAGTTAAATGTAAAGTGGCTGAAAAACAGCTCAAAATGCCAAAGAGAGAGTGAGGCTAAACCCAGCCTTCTGTACCATGAAGACATGAACATCTGATTTATAGGGTCCAAGATAATTTTGTATAGTTTAAACCCCTGACACCAGCTCCTTTTTCAGGTTCATCTTATGATCACTTTTCCCCTCACTTCCATGCCAGTCAAACTAGTCCCTTTTGCTGTTTTTCATAAGTAGCATTCATTCTCCCTTGTCCGGGTCTTCCTAGCTTCTTATCTCAATTCTGATATAAAGAGTTTTGTGACTTTGGATAAATCATCTGCATTCTTTGGACCCTTAGTTTGTTTTTCCGAAAAAATCAAGTAGTTAGACTAGATGATTCCTAAGGTACTTCTACCTTGTTGAATTTGAGTTATTAAATGTGAGTAGTTCAATTAGAGACTACCTAAAATGGCTATTCACCATCTAAAAGGGTAAAGGTCAATGAATGTTATGAATTATTTACACCCCACTCTCACACTGCCAAGATCATTTTGCTGAGAAGACTTAGGAAAGAATGTGATTTTCCAGTTATACTTATCAGGATGCTAATTAGCTGCCTAGGGTTCAGTTAATTGAGTCAGTTTTTCATCCTTCCACTCTCTTGGAAAAGAGAAAGTATGGAAAACCACCAGATGTGTGCTACTGGCTGCTAGCCAGGAGATGCTGGTGCTATTCTACATAATTCTACCATGAAAATAGTCTTACCTTTGGGATTCTCATTTTTTTTATCTTAAAAATTAAACCCTTAAAACTGCCTACTTTTAAAGAGGCAGTATAGTATGGCAAAATGAAGTTGAGCATTTGAGTCAGAGAATCTGGATTTAAAAGCTGGCTCTTATTTACTAATTATGAAGCCCCAGAAACAACCACTTTCCCTGATAGGCTTTGCCTATGAAATGAAGGATTCAAGATTGCATTTTCTCTAGTGATCCTTTAAGATTTAAAGTCTATAATCCAGTATCTTAATAGCTATATGACCATGGACAAGGGATTGAACATTTCTTAGCCTTAGATTCCTCATATGGAAATAATGATACTGTGGAGTCCTGCAGTTGTGACTCCATCAGCTCTCTCTAAAAATAGGCATATATTTATGCTTTGAATTCAGATTTTTCTGCTTAGTTTGTTTACCAAGATTTAGTTTCTCTGGCATCCAGATCCAATCTCTCAACAATAAACTAAGTAACACCCCTTTGATGATAAGTTTGACTAAGAAGGCCTCATTAAGGCACTACCAGTAGATTTCCATGCAGCCCTCCTTTAGGATATAAAACTCTTATCTTCCCCAAAGGGATTAAATTCATTAGTGTGCAGGGTTGTGGTACTGACTACTGCTGCAAATTTCTAGTTGCATTATTAATAGGCTCCATTAGGCACCTAGAGTCTGGGTTCTAGGGCAACCTATGGTAATTTGGGTCATGAGTTCAGTATTTTATTTGTAACTACATATACCTACTACAGCAAGAGATTGTTGAATGACTCCTGATCATGTATATCCTTCTAATAAGCCTCATCACTTCATAACTTTTAGGTCTCTCATCTTAGTCCCTACCAAAACCTTGTAAATTGAACCCAAGTTCTAACAAACTGATCTTTCAGACAAATACCAACATTCATATCAACTACAACAGGTCTATTGTGAGGAAAGAATTTTGAAAACTTTAAAATGCATATATAAAAGTAAGTTATTGTTGTTAGAGGGCAAATTAACCTAGTCAACCCCATCCAGATACTCCGGTTTCCTTGTTCAGAACCATTAAGTGGAAATTAATGGAAGTAGGAAGAGGATTATTTACTAATGTGAAAAAAAGCATCCTCCCAAATTAGTCATTGCATTATAATGTTCTTGTCCATGTGGGGAAAAAGATTTAATGAGAAAATTAATATGCCATTATTATAAATCTAAAAAACAATTGTACCTTATGTCTACAAATACAAAAAGTACCAGTAGCATAGCCTCTACTTTCCAGTCATTTAAAAAATGTTTGTGGATTATCAAAGAGATGATTTGACTAAAGTAGCTGAAAGTGATCATGAAAACAATAAAAGTGAACAGTAGCAATATAACCTGACATTTGTATAGCTTTTCATTTTAATTAGAGCTTTGATAGCCATTATCTCTTTTTATTCCACACAGTTCCACACAGAAGGAAAGGCAGGTATCATTAACTTCATTTTTGCAAATAAGAAAAATTAGTATCAGACTAATGAAAGTAACTTGTCCAAATTAGGAAATGACACAGCTGATATGAATGCAAGTCTTTGTACTGTATCATGACAATCAGGTTAGCTCTGTTGTAGACCCATTAGTTAATTTTCTATAGACAGTTTCTAATAAAGATAACTTGGAGATAAAGATCAGGAAAACCAGGTATTCGTTATGTAATGCTACCAACTTAGTCATTGTAATAAAAACAAATTGTGCTACTCTCTATTTTCATAACGAATAAAAAGTTGTAAGATAAAATTATCTTCTAACATGCAGTTTGCTGAATTTGGAATTTATTATTAAAAATAGGCTATTATTTTATTGGCAGGAGTATGAACTGATTACTATAGATAAGTGAGAAATTAAATTCAATAAACAGTTATTAATCATCTAGGGATCTAGGGAGGGAAGGAAGGAAGGAAAGAATGAAAGAGGGAGGGAAGGAAGGAAAGAAGGAAGGAAGGTTAAAAAAGGAAGAAAAAGAAGGAAGAAGGAAGGAAGGGATAAAGGGAAGAAAGGAGAAAAGAATGAAGAAAAGGAGGAATAAAGGAAGGAAGTAGCAAAGGAAGGAAGGAGGGATGAAAGAAGGAAGGATGGAAGGAGGAAGGGAAGGAGGAAAGGAGAGAAGAGATCTGAAAAAATAGAGGAAAAAACCTCTTCTCCCAGTCTGGGAAAAAAAAAGCATTTAGCTTCCATAGTTACATGTGAGTATAGTCCTTGCCTAAATGAATTGGGAGTTAATAATCCCCAGGAAAATTGAAACAATGAAGGATAAGATTTTCTTGAATTCTGCTTGTGTGACTGTATCAGATTATTTTTTCTTAGATTATACTACTGTACATGAATTTCATAAGTGAAGGCTTAGACCTTTGAAAAACTGATGCAACTAATCTATATGCAATTATTCTGTTTTGTTTACTGGGTTCTTTGAATATATCCCATTAAGAATTTCATTTTTCTCAAAGTAGAATATCAAAAGCTCAAAGGAGTAAAATAAATAAAAAATGCATAGGAATAAACTAAGTCAACTGGAAGAAAATGTAAGGAAAAGATGATGAGAAAGGAAATATAGGAGCAGTCTCTAAGATTTAGTGTATCCCGTTATTCTGTGACATACTGAATTTATTAAGAGTTCATTATTTTCTTTGCTGTGTCATTAATCCTTCCTGTTACTGGATAGCAATTCATGCCTATTATTTTCAACATGACAAAATTAAGATATTTATATAATATCCAAATTTTTCTTGTGTTCCTGCTGATCAATATTCACACATTTGTCAGGATAATATATTTGAAACATCCATAAATCTTTCCAGCACCACTCACCATGAATAAGCAAGGAATTTTGATTCCTTTCATATATTGGATATATCGCCATGAAATATTAAAAAATATTAAATCACACAAATATTCTGAATACACTTAGAAAGTATAACTCTCTGGTGGTAATGATCTTTCCTCTTGTACCTCACATAGCATATTATGACTAATATACTCATCAGATAATACTGGCTATTATATGGTTAGACTGTAAGCTTTTTTTTTTAAGCTTTTTATTTGTATAACATATGTATGGGTAGTTCCCCAACCTTGATCTTTACAAAGCTTTCCAATACAAATTTTACCCCCAGTCCCCTCCCCTCCCCCAGATGGTAGGAAGTCCACTACATGTTAATAATGTTGAAATGCTTGAGAAGTTATGCAAGAAAAATTCTATCTACAAGAAAAAAAAAATCAGAGAAAGGCAACACAATGCAAGCAAATGTCAATAGAGATCATGAAAATGTTACGTTGTGTTCCATATTTCATGTCCCTCTTTCTGGGTGTATATGGTTTTCTTCAGTGAACAACTGGAACTGGTTTGAGACAATTCTATATTGCAGAGAGCCATGTCCATCAGAATTGATCATCATGTAATACTGTTGTTGCTGTGCATGATGATCTCCTGGTTCTGCTCGTTTCACTCAGCATCAGTTCATGCAAGTCTCTCCAGGCCTCTCTGAAATCGTCCTGCTGGTCGTTTCTTACAGAGCAATAATATTCCATAACATTCATATACCATAATTTATTCAGCCACTCTCCAATTGATGGGCATCCCTTCATTTTCCAGTTTCTAGCCACTACAAAAAGGGCTGCCACAAACATTCTTGCACAGGTGGGTCCCTTTCCCTCCTCTAAGATCTCTTTGGGATATAGGCCCAGTAGAAACACTGCTGGGTCAAAGGGTATGCACAGTTTGACAACTTTTTGAGCATAGCTCCAAATTGCTCTCCAGAATGGTTGGATCCGTTCACAGTTCCACCAACAATGTATTAGTGTCCCAGCCCTCCCACATCCCCTCCAACATTCATCGTTATCTTTTCCTGTCATTTTAGCCAATCTGACAGGTGTATAGTGGTATCTCAGAGTTGTCTTAATTTGCATTTCTCTGATCAATAGTGATTTGGAGCAACTTTTCATATGACTAGAGATGGTTTTAATTTCATCATCTGAAAATTGTCTGTTCAGATCCCTTGACCATTTATCTATTGAAGAGTGGCTTGAATTCTTATATATATGAGACAATTCTCTATATATTTTAGAAATGAGGCCTTTATCAGAACCATTGAATGTAAAGATGATTTCCCAATTAGATGCTTCCCTCCTAATCTTGTCTGCATTTGTTTTGTTTGTACAGAAACTTTTTAACTTAATATAGTCAAAATTATCCATCTGGTGTTCAATTAGGAGTTCCAAGTCTTCTTTGGACATAAATTTGTTCCACCTCCACAGGTCTGAGAGATAAACTATATTACGTTCCTCTAACTTGCTTACAAAGTCCCTCTTTATATCTAGATCATGAACCCATTTAGATCTTATCTTGGTATGTGGTGTTAGGTATGGGTCAAGCCCTAATTTCTTCCACACTAGTTTCCAATTTTCCCAGCAGTTTTTGCCAAATACAGAGTATTTATCCCAAAGGCTGTGTTCTTTGGGTTTATCGAACACTAGATTGTTAAGGTTAATGCCTAGGTTGTCCTGATAACCTATCCTGTGCCACTGATCCACTGCTCTATTTCTTATCCAGTACCAAACGGTTTTGATGACCGCTGCTTTATAATATAGTTTTAGATCTGGTACAGCAAGGCCACCTTCATCTGCCTTTTTTTTCATTAATCCCCTTGAAATCCTTGACCTTTTGTTCTTCCAAATGAACTTTGCTACTATTTTTTTCTAGATCTGTAAAATAATTTCTTGGGAGTTTAATTGGTATGGCACTAAATAAGTAGATTAGTTTGGGTAGTATTGTCATTTTTATTATGTTCGCTCTGCCTACCCATGAGCACTTAATATTTTTCCAATTGATTAGGTCTGATTTTATTTGTGTGGAAAGTGTTTTGTAATTTAGTTCGTATAGTTTCTGACTTTTCCTTGGCAGATAGATTCCCAAATATTTTATCCTATCATCTGCTATTTGGAATGGAATTTCTTTTTGTATCTCCTGCTGCTGAACTTTGTTGGTAATATATAAAAATGCTGATGATTTATGTGGATTAATTTTGAATCCTGCAACTTTGCCAAAGTTGTGAATTGTTTCTAGTAGTTTTTTAGTTGAGTCTCTAGGGTTCTCTAAGTATACCATCATGTCATCTGCAAAGAGTGATAA
The DNA here is from genome assembly GCA_023553655.1 of Myrmecobius fasciatus. Classification (NCBI taxonomy): domain Eukaryota; kingdom Metazoa; phylum Chordata; class Mammalia; order Dasyuromorphia; family Myrmecobiidae; genus Myrmecobius; species Myrmecobius fasciatus. Next base: position 10,763 of record JAJPUD010029569.1, read on the forward strand.
TTTGGTTTCTTCATTACCTACTCTGATTCCTTTTATTTCTTTTTCTTCTCTTATTGCTAAAGCTAACATTTCTAATACAATATTAAATAGTAATGGTGACAGTGGGCAGCCTTGTTTCACTCCTGATCTTATGGGGAATGGTTTTAGTTTGTCTCCATTACATATGATGCTTGCTGATGGTTTTAAATAGATGCTGCTGATCATTTTAAGGAAAAGCCCATTTATTCCTATACTCTCTAGTGTTTTTAATAGGAAAGGGTGTTGGATTTTGTCGAAGGCTTTTTCTGCATCTATTGAGATAATCATATGGTTTTTGTTAATTTGGTTATTAATATAATTAATTATGCTGATAGTTTTCCTAATATTGAACCAGCCCTGCATCCCTGGTATAAATCCTACTTGGTCATAGTGTACTATCCTGGGGATGACTTTCTGTAATCTCATTGCTAAAATCTTATTTAAAATTTTTGCATCAATATTCATTAGGGAAATTGGTCTATAGTTTTCTTTTTCTGTTTTTACCCTACCTGGTTTAGCTATCAGCACCATATCGGTCTCATAGAAGGATTCTGGCAGTATACCTTCTGTCCCTAATTTCTCAAATAGTTTGTGTAGTATTGGAATTAATTGTTCTTTGAATGTTTGGTAGAATTCACATGTAAATCCATCTGGCCCTGGAGATTTTTTCTTAGGGAGTTGGTTAATGGCTTGTTCTATTTCTTTTTCTAATATGGGACTATTTAAATAATTTATATCCTCTTCTGTTAACCTCGGCAATCTATATTTTTGTAGATATTCCTCCATTTCATTCAGATTTTCAAACTTACTGGCATAAAGTTGGGCAAAGTACCTCCTAATTATTGCTTTAATTTCCTCTTCATTGGAGGAAAGTTCTCCCTTATCATTCGTGAGACTAACAATTTGATTTTCCTCTTTCCCTTTTCTTATCAAATTAACTAAAGGCTTATCTATTTTGTTAGTTTTTTCATAGAACCAACTCTTAGTTTTATTTATTAACTCAATAGTTTTCTTATTTTCGATTTTATTAATTTCTCCTTTTACTTTTAGAATTTCCAATTTGGTATTTAATTGAGGGTTTTTAATTTGTTCTTTTTCTAGTTTTTTTAATAATAAGCCCAATTCATTGATCTTTTCTTTCTCTATTTTATGCAAGTAAGCATCTAGAGATATAAAATTGCCCCTTAAAACCGCTTTGGCCGTGTGCCACAAATTTTGGTATGTTGTCTCCTTATTGTTGTTCTCCTGGATGAAATTATTGATTGTGTCTATGATTTGCTCTTTCACCCATTCATTCTTCAGGATTAGATTATTTAATTTCCAATTACCTTTTGGTTTATTTTCTCCTGGCCTTATATTGCATGTGATTTTTATTGCATCATGATCTGAAAAGGATGCATGTACTATTTCTGCCTTTCTGCATTTGATTTTAAGGTTTTTATGCCCTAATACATGGTCAATTTTTGTATAGGTTCCATGGACTGCTGAGAAAAAAGTAAACTCCCTACTGTCTCCATTCAACTTTCTCCATAGATCTATCATACCTAACTTTTCTAATAATTGGTTTATCTCCCTAGTTTCTTTCTTATTTATTTTGTAGTTTGATTTATCTAATTCTGAGAGAGCAAGGTTGAGGTCCCCCACTAGTATCATTTGGCTGTCTATTTCTTCTTGCATCTCTCTTAATTTCTCCCCTAGGAATTTGTGTGCTATTGCACTTGGTGCATATATATATTTAGTATAGATATTGCTACATTATCTATGGTACCCTTTAATAAAATATAGTTTCCTTCCTTATCTCTTTTGATTAGATCTATCTTGGCTTTTACTTGATCTGAGATAAGGATTGCTACCCCTGCTTTTTTTTGTTCGCCTGAAGCATAATAGGTCCTCCTCCAGCCTTTTACCTTCATCCTATATGTGTCACTATGTTTTAGATGTGTTTCTTGTAGACAACATATTGTGGGATTCTGGTTTTTAATCCAGTCTGATATCCGCTTCCGCTTTATGGGAGAGTTCATCCCATTCACATTCACAGATAGAATAACTAATTCTTTATTTCCTGCCATCTTATTTACCCAAGTTATGTTTTCCCCTTTCCTTTCCCCTTTCTCCCTTCCCCCCACCTCAGTACTTTGCTTTTGATGACCCCCTCCCCCAAACAATACTCCACCCTTTAGATCCCCTCCCCCTGTTTTTACTCCTTTCCCCTGATTCTTCTATTTTCCCTTCTATTAGTTTGTCCCTTACTTTTCCTCCTTTCCCTCCCACTTCCCTCTAGCAACAGACAAGTTTCTATGTGAAATCAAATGTCTGATATACACTTTTAGAGCCCAACCTGATGAGAGTGAGATTTACACAGTGCTCGTCTCCCTCCCCTCTTTCTCTCAATTATATTAGGTTTTCTTTGCCTCTTCAATTGATTTTACCTTGTTTTTACCTCCTTTTTTTTAGATCTTATTTTACCACTTTTTCCCTCTTTTCCCCAGTATGACAACCTTTTCCCCTCTAGTTCTCTTTTTCATATTATCAAAGTAATATTTAGTTAATTATACCCCCAAACTTTGAGTATCCCCCTAGTAAAAATAAAGTTCTCAAGAGTCCTTTTCTTTTTACCTTTTTATGCATCTCTTGAGTTCTGTGTTTGGGTGTCGAATTTTTTGTTCAGATCCGGTCTTTTCATTAGAAATAGGTGAAATTCACCTATATCATTGAATGACCATCTTCTTCCCTGGAGGATAATGCTCATTCTAGCTGGATAGGTTATTCTTGGCTGTAATCCAAGTTCCTTTGCCCTTCGGAATATCTGGTTCCAGGCCCTTCGATCCTTCAGTGTGGAAGCTGACAGATCCTGACAGATTCTAATTATTGATCCTCGGTATTTGAATTGTTTCTTTCTAGCTGCTAGCAGAATCTGTTCCTTGGTGCTATAGTCCTGAAATTTAGCCACGATATTCCTTGGGGTTTTAATTTTGGGGTCTCTTTCAGGAGGTGATCGGTGAATTCTTTCAATG